>JAECUM010050073.1:0-16680 GCA_016617855.1 Megalonaias nervosa | reverse complement strand
CGTTCTCCATTTTTGTTCTACAGCCATAGGAGTAAGTGTTACATTTTTATTTTATTTGATATGTGAAGCATATTCAGTTTTAATGTCGTAGCGTGAAATCTTGCCTTTACCACTACGCGGATTTGAAACGTTGTGAATTTTTGAATTGTTACAAGTTGCTATTAAGAGCTTAATTTAGCAGCATGTATCTGTAGATTTTAATTCCGTACCTGTTATTATGACCAGTTTGGTTTTATTTTAGCTGTGCGTGTGTGTGTGTGTGTGTGTGTGTGTGTGTGTGTGTGTGTGTGTGTGTGTGTGTGTGTGCGCGCGGGTATATCAGGCTGTCGGTCTGGCCGTCTGCATTGTCTGTATGGGGATGGAAGCAGGTGTGACCATCAAGGCCATACAAGGATGGAACTGCTGATTTGTAAACTTGTGCACATGGTGGATCAACGAAGGGTGTGAATGGCCAATACAAGAGTGGGCCAACCCAAGAATTCAGGAGAAATGTGTGGTTTGACAATGAACACGTAAACCAGGTCAAAATGTTTCGTTTGCAAGTTTTTACAAATATTTATAAGTCATACTTGGTTATGAATTGTACGGGCTGTACAAATGACTGAATCACGAGTCATGTGTTTGGTACAATTGTTACGGTGATTCAATTGATCATATTTCTTTCAGTTGATGATGTTGTTTCAATCGAATACAATTGTGTTACTTTCATTACGTGAGGTTTGTGAATCTTACTTTCATTACGTGAGATTTATGTGAATCTTACTTTTATTACGTGAGATTATATGAATCTTACCTTCATTTTGAATATATGAATCACATTTTTGTTTTCCCATTTGTGAATGTTTGTGTTAAGTAATCAAATGAGTCGTGTCTTTGGAGCGTGAAAGAATAACACTGTATATGTTACAGAGGATATACATATTTTTATTAATTCATTTCATAAACTTTCATCTTTCCTCACATTGTGTTGTGTTGTCATTTAATCCAAGCATCCATTCAGGTCAAATCCTGTTACAACTATATTAAATTCATTTAGAAAATTGGGTTCAGAAAAATTATTTTATCATTATTTTCATATGTCACTAATGATTAATGTGTGGAAATCATTGCTACCAGATTAAAGATACATTGCATGTTTATAGTCATCAGAACCACATAAAAATATATCTAGCTAGCAACTGGTATGTCAACATACCTCTCTCAATTTCATTTATTCTAACTGCCTGATTTATTCCCACCCCACCCCATTTTCTCTAGCAAAGATCTGCCGCAATTTCATACACACTTACGAATATATAAAATTCATTTTAACACTATCGCTTGGCGTATTTCACACGTATTGTACAGCGTAAAAAGAAATACCTGCCGCCCTTTTCACAATAATACAAACTTGTTTTGGTACTGTTACGTTTAAGTAACATCAAAGTCTTCGCTTTAATTTATAAACTATATATATATATATATATATATATATATATATATATATATATATATATATATATATGACTTTGCAAACACTCCAATTGTCAATTACTTTTTCATTACAGTTTTTAGAGTTCTCGCATCTCTCTCCCCCCATCCCTAAAAAAATGTACTTCAAATAGGTAAATAACATTATTCATTATTCCTTACATAAAACTGACCGTCTCCGTAATTGGACATTGCGCTAATGAAAGGTACTTACTTTAGCTAGAATATGAAACAGACTTTTAGCGTACGAAAGTGCGGGCAGAGAAGGATGAAAAGAAAACACTTTGCTTTAGCTAGGCAGACTGCACAGCTATACTCAGTCCCAGCAATGTATTTATTTTATATAAACCATATTTTTGTAATCTACAGCAATGTAAGAAATGATCACCTGATTGCTTCGTGTCCCTCGAACGGAGTGAAGATCTCATCAATATGATAGACGAACTCTGTCCTCTTTGACGCTGAACCGGATCGTATCTCTTCCCACAGATTAATGCCGTCAATGTCTTCGTCTGAACAACAAGAAAAAAGTTAAATAAAGATTTTGGGAATTAGTAGCCAGGTAGCTATGTTTTTAAAATTTACACTAAAATATCGCTATACATATAACCTGTTCTACATATCGCTGAGTGCTGTCCAGTGCATAAAGTATCTAACTTTGTCACACCCACGTTAATGAGAAGCGTGATATAGCAGAGGCAGAGGCGTCGTTCAGAGTTTGTGAAGATTTCGGTTCAAGTGTTCTCACTGGTATATATTTCCCAAGCTTACTCCAGTATTCTCACCATACTTTGATTGTGTGCTCGATGTTCAGGTTTTTGCCTTCCTTTTCTTTGTCAGATTCGAATTTCAACGACATAGCCTCCTTGACCTTCCTTTTCTTTATATCAGCTCTGAATTTCTACGACATAGCCTTCTTGGCCTTCCTTTTCTTTATATCAGCTCTGAATTTCAACGACATCGCCTTCTTGGCCTTCCTTTTCTTTATATCAAGTTCGGATTTCAACGACATAGCCTTCTTGGCCTTCCTTTTCTTTATATCAGATCCGGATTTCAGCGACTAAGCCTCCATGACCTTCCTTTTCTTTATATCAGAGCCGGATTTCAGCGACTAAGCCTCCATGACCTTCCTTTTCTTTATATCAGAGCCGGATTTCAGCGACTAAGCCGCCATGACCTTCCTTTTCTTTATATCAGAGCCGGATTTCAGCGACTAAGCCTCCATGACCTTCCTTTTCTTTATATCAGAGCCGGATTTCAGCGACTAAGCCTCCATGACCTTCCTTTTCTTTATATCAGAGCCGGATTTCAGCGACTAAGCCGCCATGACCTTCCTTTTCTTTATATCAGAGCCGGATTTCAGCGACTAAGCCTCCATGACCTTCCTTTTCTTTATATCAGAGCCGGATTTCAGCGACTAAGCCTCCATGTTGACTAAAACTTAAGTGTAGAATCTATCCAACGTCGGTGTTGAAATTTAAGTCGGTACTTAAAATGACTGAAACGTTGACTTAGTTCTAGACTTATTTTAAGGCTTTTGTTGGTGAAATTTTCAGTTTTTACGTCAAAATGAAATTGCATATAAACTGTTAAAGTTTGTCGATTGCCATTATTTGGAAGGCGAGGCTGTTGCATGTCGAATACGCCTCTATCTTTTCATTATTTGGAAGGTGAGACCGTTGCAACCGTTTAATAATTCTATGCAGCAGCTCGAGAATGTATTTGTTTACTGCAGCTGCCTTCAGGAAATGTTTGTGTTTATGTTATTTCCGTGTGTGCAAATATAAATCTCGAATAATTAATCGGAGAATGTTCGACCCACTTATTTCATAACTCTTGCTTTTAAATACAAGTTTCTCCTATGGAAAAAATATAGAGCTAATTGACAGGTGACATTAAAATATTTGGTGAAAGTGTTGTGAAAATTGTAAGAACAATGGTAAAGAAATACACTTGTGTAATTGTGTGAAACCGCAGTGGGTTTGAAATTAACTCGAATAATCGGAGAATGCTCTGCCAACTAATTAGCAGTACTTTCTTTGAACTTGGCGTTTCTCTTCTTGAAGGGTATCGAGATAATAAATGAAGACGTTTGTATATGTGGGGGAAATGTTGTGAAAAATTAACGAGAAACCTTGAACTCATAAAGATTTTAAACTTTGTACGTTATATAAAGAATACAAAGTCCCGAGAGGCTGAGCGGTCTAAGACGCTCACCTTAACCGATCACTCTCACATCTCACCTGTCCGCGTAGCTCGAGTCTTGGATCGACCAACATGGGTATGTGAGAAAGCTTGCCAGTAGCTTGTGGGGTGTTTGGGGTGTCCATGGAGGGGTAGCACCTCTGGTTGGGGGAAGCAGTCGTACTCCTTCGGGGGTAGCTCGCCCACTTTTGGTCCCCACTTGGCACCCAGCTCTCACCTGTGGCTCCAAGAAGCTGTGGCATGTGCAGCGGCCACATCCTGGGAAACGGCCTCTGCTGGCCGGCTAAACCAGGCTGAGGGTAGCCGATGGGTCTTAATCCCTCGGTCAGTTAGGCATTGTCTACCTAGCATGTGAAGACTGGATTCGGCAGCCTGCGCAGACGAACCACCAGCTGGTCAACGGGCAGAAAGGCGATTCCCAGCAAAGCGCCGTGGAGCGCTAAGAGCACGACGAGACACGTAGGACGTCCTGGTCATCCACTGCACTCAACTCCGTCTCCGGCCGTCTAGACTTTGTCATGCTGCTGGACTTGGATGGTTTTGGGCGAGAGAGTGAGGTCGACGAACTGCGCAACTCTTCCTTACTTAAAACAAAGTCACCGCACAAGTCACTCTTGTCATCCACCCATCCACCCATCCCATTTCATCACCCACCAAAGTCCTGTGGCGACAGGCAAGCGACGAAGCGGCAGGTGTGGGTTCACTGGCAGCCGTAGCCGCAAACTTGCACGCAGGCGGCTCAGACCATTAGGGTCGTTCATCACTGACACAGAACAGCAGTGAGTCCGGCAGCCCCCTGAGCGACTGAGCATCCCTCTTCAGGAATGCAATGCTCACCTCCTTGGCACTAGGAAGGGGCTAGAAAAGGTGCCCTAAACATTGCCTGCTCAAAATCTCCCTAGCCAGCTTACCGCGGCTGGCGGGGACCCTACTGCAGCGGTCGAAGTACGAAGAAGATGAGGATTGTTCCTCTCACACTTGGCGCATGGAATGTGCGAACCTTACTGGACAGAGACGACGCGGAAAGACCCCAGAGGAGAACCGCCCTAATAGGAAAGGGACTCGCCAGATACAACGTGGACATTGCTGCCTTGAGCGAGACCCGGCTTGCAGGAGAAGGTGAACTCTGCGAAAGGGGCTCCGGATACACCTTCTTTTGAAGCGGTCGAGGAAGTGAAGAGCGCCGTGAGGCTGGAGTCGGCTTTGCAGTGAAGACAGCACTGATTGGCAAATTGATTGGACCTCCCAAGGGAGTAAAGGACAGACTCATGACCATGAAACTCCCCCTCTTGTCTGGAGAAAAGCACGTTATCATCATCAGTTGCTACGCTCCAACCATGACCAACCCGGATGAAGTGAAGGCCAAGTTCTATGAGGATCTTCACTCCATCATCGCTGACGTTCCAATGGCAGATAAGCTCGTCATTCTTGGCGACTTCATTGCAAGAGTAGGCTGTGATCATGTTGCTTGGGATGGAGTGCTAGGAAAACACGGAGCGGGCCACTGTAACAGCAACTGTCTCCTCTTGCTCCAAACTTGCGCCGAGCATGAACTGCTGATCACCAATACAATCTTCCGCCTCCCTTCCCGTAACCGGACGTCATGGATGCACCCTCGCTCTAAGCACTGGCATCTCATCGACTACGTCAATGTTAGGAAGAGGGACAGGCAGGATGTGCGTGTGACCAAGTCCTTGTGCGGTGCCGACTGCTGGACAGACCACCGCCTCATCATCACCAAGCTCAACATCCGCATTCAGCCAAAAAGACGCCCACAGGGAAAGAAGGCTCCTAAACGACTAAACATTACCAAGCTGAAATGCACCAGTACCAAACAGTTGCTCGTGGATGCCCTGGAAGAACGTCTGAAATCCACCCCTCTGGACAATCAGAATGTGGAGACCGACTGGGCGGCAATCAGAGAGCTGGTCTACAGCACAGCTTCGGAAATCCTAGGACCCTCAACCAGAAAGCACCAAGACTGGTTTGATGAGAACTGCGACGAGATCAAGCAGTTGCTGGATGAGAAACACCGCCTCCATCAAACCTACCTCAACAGCCCCAAGTCCACCGCCAGGAAAGATGCTACAACAATATACGCAGAACTGTACAGCAGAAACTTCGTCAGATGCGAGACACTTGGCTGATGTGAGCCAGTGCTACGCAGACAGGCATGACATGAAGAACTTTTACAATGCCCTGAAAGAAGTGTATGGACCTACATCCTCTGGATCATCACCCCTTCTCAGCGCAGACGGGAACACACTAATTACTGACAAAGAAAAGATTCTTGAACGATGGGCTGAACCCTTTGACAGCGTCCTGAATCGCCCTTCATCCATCAACGATGAAGCCATCAGTCGTCTCCCCCAATTACCCATCAACGAAGCACTGGATGACCCTCCAACCTTGCTTGAGACACAGATAGCGATTCGTCTGCTCTCCACTGGCAAAGCTCCTGGTTCAGACTCCATCCCAGCTGAAGTCTACAAGGAAGGAGGCACAGCCCTGATGGAAAGGCTCCACCAAATGTTTTTACTGATGTGGCAGCAAGATACGATCCCCCAGGAATTCAAAGATGCTTCCATAATCCACCTGTATAAGCGCAAAGGAAACCGCCAGGCCTGCGACAACCACCGGGGTATATCATTGCTCTCAATCGCAGGAAAGATACTCGCCAGAATCCTACTGAACCGCATCACTACGCAATTTGACCGGGGACTCCTGCCAGAAAGCCAGTGTGGATTCCGAAAAGAACGTGGGACATTGGCATGGTGTTTGCTGCGAGGCAGCTACAAGAGAAATGTCAAGAGCAAAACGTCGACCATTTCTCCATCTACGTCGACTTGACAAAGGCCTTTGATACTGTCAGCAGAGAAGGTTTGTGGAAAGTAATGGCCAAATACGGGTGTCCGAAAAAATTTATATCCATGGTGCAGCATTTCCACGACGACATGCAGGCACGAGTCCAGGAAAATGGAGAGACATCTGAACCATTCCCAGTAACCAATGGCGTCAAGCAGAGTTGTGTTCTGGCACCAACACTGTTCAGTCTATTGTTCTCCGCCATGCTGACTAATGCTTTTAGAGACAGAGATGTTGGAGTCGGCATCAGGTACCGTACAGATGGAAAACTATTCAACCCCAGGAGGCTTCAAGCGACAACCAAGGTTATGACAGACACCATCAGGGAGTTCTTATTTGCTGATGACTGCGCACTCAATGCTGCCTCAGAAGCCGACCTGCAACGCAGCGTTGACAAGTTCTCCAGCTCCTGCACAAGCTTTGGTCTCACCATCAGTACAAAGAAGACTGAAGTTCTGCATCAGCCGGCCCCTGGAAAGCAATATGTTGAGCCCAACATCACCGTCAACAACCAAAAACTCAACGTAGTGAACCGCTTCACCTACCTTGGCAGCACACTGTCACAGAGCGTCACCATTGACAACGAGGTGAACCTCCACATTGCTAGGGCCAGCGCAATCTTCGGCAGACTGTATGCCAACGTCTGGAACAGAAGAGGCATCAGCATCACGACCAAATTAAAGGTCTACAGGGCAGTTGTACTCCCCACACTACTTTACGCATGCGAAATGTGGACGGTGTATCAACGCCATGCCAGGAAGCTGAACCGCTTTCACACCACAAGTCTCAGGAAAATCATCAACATCAAGTGGCAGGACAAGATTCCAGACACCGAGGTACTCGCCCAAGCAGGTCTCCCCAGCATCCACACCATCCTGATGCAGTCCCAGCTACGCTGGGCGGGACATGTTTTACGCATGCAAGACCATCGGCTGCCTAAGAGACTCTTCTATGGCGAGCTACAGCAAGGACAGCGATCCCACGGAGGTCAGAAGAAACGCTTCAAAGACAATCTGAAAGCTGCATTGAAAGCGTTCAACATAAATCCTGATTCATGGGAGCAAACAGCCAGCGATTGAGTCACTTGGCGTTCCTACGTGCACAAAGGCTCCAAGTTGTGCGAATCTAACAGGACATCAGCTGCAGAGCTGAAGAGGCAAGCCAGAAAAGCACGTGCCATCAACCCTCCTGGAGATGTCCCACTCATCCCTTGTCCCTTCTGCAACCAAACCTTCCGTGTAAGGATTGGCCTCATCAGCCACCTGCGCACGCACAGAACAGAACCAGCCCCTCTAACCCTCGGATGACGAGAGTGGTCTTCGTCGACTCGACGGACGAACAACAACAGCTTGTTGTGGATTGGTAATTAATTCTTTCCGGGATCTTCCTCCACCAAATAGGCTGAAAATGGTGTTAAACTCCACAAACACAAAGCAAGCAAACGTAACAAACACTGCATAGGTGATCTACTGAATTCCTGTAAGACCACTTATTTGACCAGTTATCCACTGGGCTCTGTGCTGCCGTTACGTGTAAAAAGTCGTATATTCCAACTCATCTAAATAATACTGAATGTTGAAACAAATTTGTCCTACACATCGTTGGGTTCCATTAAAACCAGATAATAATTTCTCCCTCGAACTGAGGTACTGTCATTTTCTATATGTATACTAATTAATCCGATGTTGATCGGCGACATGCTTGGGTCAACCGTTTTCAGTCGAAAACTGGCACACAAGATTTGATGACATAAGAAGTTAAGACCACGCTATGTCAGATTGTCTTGCGGCTAAGTTCGCCCTTTAATCATATATTCCGGCGCCGCAACTGATTACCAATATTCACCCGAGTGTTATTTTTATCAAATAAACGCTTTTTCTTCTCAGATCTGCTTTAAAAAGCGGCCCTGCCTCTCTTCATTCCCTCTGGAATAAATCTTTGTTTGCCAAGTGCCAATGTTGTTGTTATTAAATTAGTCATTAACGACAACTGTCAAATGTATCACATCACTACTTTTGGGGCACTCCGGAAAAATACCTGGATTAAGGGCGACTTCGTTAATTGAATTAAAGGCTGGCATTTCTAAATTCTAAACTGGATATTTGGACGACGTTAAAAACCTACATCTTGATTATTTCATAGAACGGTTTATATCAGATAGCTTTTTATCAAATCATTTCCTTCCTTCCAAACTTTAGGTAGACTGGAAAATGGTGAAATTTATGAAAAACGGCAGCATTGGGGCTGTAAACAAAGTTTGTAGTAAATGTAAATATCTACACATAAATAGGTCAGTATATTGAGGACACTGTCTTTTTGGAATGATTGCTCTGTGATAGTTGATTGGCACTCGTTGTGCTTATCAGAGAATTCAAATGTTTGTCATGTTTTAATTTCTACCTGGTTGTCCACCTGCAACTGCTACCAGTGTCGGGTTCCAATCAACCGCGTGAATCAGCCTGGAAGAAGAGAATGGGCAAATAAAACCGTGGAAGAGGGTATCGGTAACAAACTAACAATATGACTGTTCTACATGAGACAAACTCAAGTTCTGTCTGTCTGTCTGCAATCCGAATTGTCGGTCATTTGAATGATTATATATGCAAAATATATCGCCAAAATGGACCGCCTTGTAATCCCATAACGATTACCACATATAGCAAAAATGTGTGTGTGTGTGTGTGTGTGTGTGTTTAGGGTTCTGAGACTAAACTTTAGGTATTGTTTTCAATACAATTATTGGTAATGAGGCGCCAAGGACAATAATGATAAACTGGCAACATTATAAACATACCAATATGAAGTTCTGCTTTCAGTGATGTAAATCAAGCAAAATATATATTTTTTAATTAAAAAAGAAAATAAGCCCTTGGATTAGGTATTAACGCACTCAGTCATATAAGAATCATCTTTTCTCGCGTGCTTGGGGCAAATGTATTGTTATTTTTGCATTGACACTAGACTAGTACATACGTTATGTCCACCCCACCCTCCCAGCCTAAAAATCTGTAATTGTAGTATTGCTTATTTTCATAGGAAAAAGTTGTACCAAATCAGTATTTGCAATTGCGTTGTTTTGTACAGGGCGAGGTCACACAATCCAAAGCAAGAATCCACATGATTTAGTCAGAATGTTTTCACCAATGTCGTGAAATGTCTTATAGCACACAGTTTTGGAGTCATTACAAAAATCTGATTAATATCAGTGTGGTAGTAATAAACAGTCTAAATTTAATTAATTTTAAGATGGTGCCTTTTGGTATGCTTTAGAATCAATACAAATTCTTCATTTTGATCTCCATATTTCCATGCATTGGCACGTAAATTGGTGCTAACGTTCAGACGTTTATTTTAACCTAAGATGTCACATTTATAAATATATAAATCAGAGAGAGAGAGAGAGAGAGAGAGAGAGAGAGAGAGAGAGAGAGAGAGAGAGAGATGAACAGCGTTTAATTACCCATTATATGTGTATCCTGATTTTGTTAAGCCAGCTCCATAGATGAAAGCTGACGCCCGTGTTCCGCCCTCATACACTGTTGTTTTCCCGCCACGCAGAGGATAGTTGTTTCCGTAGTATGATGGCCAGCCTCCATTCTAAACATACAAGAAAAGTGACGACTTACTATCTGAATTTAGCTTAGTCCGATTTTGTCAAATCAACTCTACCGCACACCTAGAAATGAAACGATTACATTTTGACGCCATCCATATGACTTCACTTTTAAATAGTGTGTCGTAACGCTATGAACTCTGGAAAAGATTGAAAGTAAAATGACATGGTTGCAACTTCTTTCTTTAAATGAGTAATAACAAAACAATGCTTATACAATTTTACTACTCCCAATGACAGGCGAATGAAAGAAGGTACTAGAGTCAAGCAAAAAATATGATGGTTCTAAGGAAATCTGTGGTCCTTTGCGACCGGCCGTGAATTTAATGTCCAGACTTTAGGTCATAAAACAGATCTTTTTCTTTATGCATTTGATAAGTGGAGCTTGTGCTTTTCAGCCTGCTGAAATTTAATGAATTTATTCATCCACTTGTTTAATACTCATTCGGCTATTATTTTATAGACACTCAGTGATAACGTGTGATATACCGTTGTCATAAGGTGAGATATACGGTAATGGTAAGATTTGATATCAGGTGCTTGTCTGATCAAGTTCCTTACTTTGGAATAGATATTCAGCCAGTCGTATTACAAGAAAATACACAAAATCTTGTACCTTATTTGGTGGTTTTAAGTAGCATCAGTCTTTAGCTATGTAAAAATATAATGTTTCCATACTAGGCAAATTGTCCAGCATTACAAAAATGACATCTTTAACTGCCAAAAGTGCGTACAGATTAATAGTCACCAAAATGTAGGCACAATTAAGTTTCATATGAAAAGAATTCCACCAATATCAGATGTTTTTTTTTTCTTAACATCCCAGTCTTGAAGAATTGATGAAGCAAATGGTTTCTGTGCGACTGTCTCAAGAGGAATATTTGGGAATGTAGCATAAATGACAAGTGTATATCAGCAAGGAGGATATGTTTTACAAAGTTTAGCTTCGAAGTCCAACTTTGAGAAAGCTGATTTGATTTTGTGTGATTCTTACCTGTTCCTAAGATGTAAGAATGGTGTTGCAACAAACCTAGGTTATGTGCTATTTGTATTTCGTCTCTTTTCAATGCTTTGCTAGATTTCAGTGATTATTTATTGATTAATTGGAGTCGGTATTGGGAAGATATTTCTCAAACAAAGCATTTAGCAGATTTCTCTGAACAGATGCAGTATTATATAGTTTTCACGAGACTTTACGGTAGTGTGGAATAGTTTCCTCATTTCGTAACATAGGAATTCTCTATATAATTTAAGATATTCATGTTTAGTAATTTGAGATAGGAGTAATTATTTGCATTCGGTGCTTGGTTCGTGTGTTGTGGTGTTTGGCATGAACTACCGATCTATGGCTTGGAAAGACTTACTAACGGGTTATGCAAATGTGGAGCAAGAAAAACCATGCAAGTTTGTAATTAGGGTCTCTTGTGTGTGTCGTTGTTAGTTGATTAGAGGAAATATGCTTGTGGTATTTATACGTTTGAGGACTCTTCAGTTGACAACGACTGTTGTCTCTTGAGGTCTTTGGAAACAGGAGAAACATCAACCTCAAGCCAGACTCAGGCAGGTATTCTTTGCTTCGCTTGATTATGAGGCCACTTGCGTGTTACAGTATTTTTCAAATAGCAAATACATTGTTTGAATCAAATTCATATGTATGACAATAAAGTAGTCAACATTTTGAAGCATCGTCTTGATGTCTAAGATTAGTGCAAATTTGTGTATAGAGACTATTTTAAAAGAAATGATTCCTTACATCGGCAGTGAAGATGATGAAAGTGTTGTCAAACATCCCATTACGTTTCAAACTGTCCGTGACATTCCCAATGGCTTCATCCAACGCAGAGACCATTCCTTATTAAAGCAAGGAAAATAGCTATAATCCTTTGACACATAAGACAAAATTGCATACAATCGGACCAAAATTCGATGGCGAGATCAATGGTCAAGTGGATAAGTCTGCAATGTACATTTCGGGTTTCCTTGTTTACCTGCTGAGGATCGTGGATGAAATTCAAAGTATGCAGCTATACGGTATTTTGTAGAGAAAAAAATATAATAATTTAATGCCACGATATCCCAGTGTAAATAAATTACGTCAATTAAATTTATGTTACTTCTCTTTATCTTCTTCTTTTTTATGTTCGTGATTGGTGTCGAGCTCGCAATGGTCTCTCAGCTGATTGTTTCGAGTTCGTGACAAGAGCTACATAAACAAGCAAATAATGTACAATGTTCTTATGAACAGGCGCGGCCCTAGGGAAAGGCGAACGAGGCAACCGCCTTGGGCCCTGCGCTTCTCCGGAATGCAATTTCTTTGCTTGGGGCCCCGCGCCCATCGCTTCCTGCTTTGGGCCCCACATGCTGCATTGGGCCCCGCACATCCTAGGGCCGGGCTTGCTTACGAGTTTGGGACAAAGGCTACAAATACTAGTAGTAAAATATCTTTACATGAAACAGTATCAAGTAAATGACTATTAGAAAGAAATTACACTGTAAGTTACAATATCGGCATAAGTCAGGATAAGTGTGCCAGGACGAGCATTCGCGGACGAGTACCAGAAAACAACCAGTTAATTGTTGATAGTACTAAAATCTGTGACTTGAAATGTACTGTTAATGATTGAATGGAAATTTTAAAGGAAAATAACAATCATATAGAACGCACATAAAACATGGCTGTATAAGAAAGAAAAAACAATACAAAATTGGAGAAAAGAGGAAAAAGAGTGTAGTGAGGTCGGATTAAGACTTTGTATCATCTTTTGATGAGTACCACATCATCTTTTGATGAGTAGCACTACTATTTCCCATGAAGGCTTTCTACACACAATATTAGTACATCCTTTTCAACCATGTTTTTCTATTCTTTGTATAACAGTTAAGATAATCCAATAACGCTTGTGTGTATTGATTTATTTTCTTCTGTTTTCCCTTTATAATATGGTTTTGTGAATGATTCTGTGATTGTTTTAATAATTTGTACGCAAGAAGTATCATACCAAACAATTGCTGTTACCTGAAAACTTGCGTCTTCCATCTGTCTTTATATTTGGATAGAGATCTTCGTATTTCTTCGGAACCTTTAGTAAAGTAACACCCAGTATTGATGAAGGTTATAACTTGATATGTTTTCAAGAGATAACTGCAAGATTATCCATGTTATGGTCATCTGAGTTTTCGTTTAATTAAATTGATTGTTGAATATGAAAATATGCGTATATACGTAAAGTAAAACTAAAATGTATCAAAGGTCCAGGACAATGAATAATCCTTTTTTCATCTATGTAAGAAAAGTAGGAAGTAGATTGATATTATTTAGATTATATAAGGTAAAAGAAAGATAGTCTTGCCCTAAAAACTACTTCCAGTAAAAATAAGTTGATTTTCTTTTGAACTATTGCTGGCTATGAATTGTGACTTTACACCGCGTAGAAAACATAAGATCGTTATGTTAAAACAGAACCGTGTTGTGGGGTTTTTTTTCCCTTTATTTTCTCGGCGACATTGACTTTTGAAAGTCAAATAAAATGAGATAATTTCAGGTTGCCAGTTCGATGTGCATTTTACCAAATCGTATTCAATAACTTCTGCATAGTTTTTTTGTGTATCATCGGTGTCAATAGTGCAACGTAACATGAGCGAAGCGATCACCCACCTGTATTGGCTCATGAACGGATTGGAAAGGTAGGTACAGGAACATCGGATGACTTTTGTTGTGCTGGGATATCAGCAAATCAGCTCTTTTTGCATAGGTAATCTGCAATGATCATATAAAGGGTAGTGATGGAAAGTCCGAAAGATCACGCTCGTCACCTGAGAAAAAATGCATTAAAAAGCAATATTTCTAATCGGAAAATCGCGCCATCGTTTAATCACAATGCGTTCCCAAGCAAATGCAGTATTGTTTCCGAGAAAGTCGTATAACAGTACATTCATCGGTATTAAACAATTTTTGGGTCTAAAATATAATTAATTGGTGACATTCTGTGATAACCAAAAATAAAGTATTATAATTGTTAGTTGTTATTGTTATTGAAACACACACACACACACACACACACACATACATATATATATAGTATATATATATATATATATATATATATATATATATATATATATATATATATATATATATATATATATATATATATATATATGTGTGTGTGTGTGTGTGTGTGTGTGTGTGTGTGTGTGTGTGTGTAAAATGAATCTGTCCATGTGCCGGATAATACATAGAAAAATTAGTTAATGTAACAGAAGGTCAGAAAAATACCCATGCTTTATTCCTGTAGGCGCTTTGGCATCATCTTTATGGATGCTCTTCATGTAAATACATTATTCCTTTATAATATTTTTGTAAATAAAAACGTCATAGTGTTTATTTAGAAAAATAGTACAAAGGAATAATGTATTCACCTGAAGAGCATCCATAAAGATGATGCCAAAGCGCCTGCAGGAATAAAGCATGGATATTTTTGTGACCTTCTGTTACATTAACTAATATATATATATATATATATATATATATATATATATATATATATATATATATATATATATAACAGATAGAAGAAAGTGCTATCCCTAGATTCTATAGAAGAATGCTTGATAATAGTAGGCAGAATTAATACTTAATACAAATGATACTATCATACAGGTTAGAGAAGTTTTAATTCGTACTCTACGGAGATTCGAACCCAGGTCCGTGGGTAAACGGCACCCATCGCTTTGCCTGCACGCACCAGCCCATATTCCGTCACGACTAAGCACGCATCACCAAAAAATGATGGCGCTGAATCGGTGCTATATGCACTCGAGCGTAGCAGACATTTAATATTAAATATTTAATATTTGTATTAAATATTAATTCTGCCTACTATTATCAAGCATTCTTCTATAGAATCCAGGGATAGCACTTTCCGTTCTGTCTGGTTATATTTATAAATCTATATAATTAAGCCTGTATACCTTGATTTCTTTCATAGGAATCCGGAACGACTGTGTAGATAGATGAGAATTGCCAGGTCGTCATGCGAGTGTTATATGCACTCGTGCGTAGCAGACACACTCGCACGACGACCCGATAAGTAATTCTCATCTATCTACACAGTCGGAATATGGGCTGGTGCGTGCAGGCAAGGCGATGGGTGCCGTTTACCCGCGGACCTGGGTTCGAATCTCCGTAGAGTACGAATTAAAAATTCTCTAACCTGTATGATAGTATTTTTTTGTTTTATATATATATGACACTCTAATCGCTAATATTAACAGATTAACTCTTCTGCTACAGAATATGGACCAAAAGTGGTCTGCCTTCACTTGACCATTATAAAAGAAAATTATAAAGTTAGACTAAACAGTTTCATAACCTACCAAAAATATTCAAGAAATTCGGATAAGGCCGCTAGAGGAGTCTCCATCATTGTCAATAACAAAACCCCTTATAGCCTAAATAATCTGAATATTACATTATGGACTATTGCCGTTGGTGTATCCTAGGTCATCCTATATTGTGGGCTATATGGGCCACAGCCCGGTGCGCTGTACCCGGGTATGGCCGCGATTTCACGGAGTTTGCAATATGTTTCCGAGCGCGGTTGCCGAAAGCCCCAGTGGACCTGGAAGCCGTTTCGTCCAGCGCAGTTTTGCTACGGCCCTGTGTATATCCATCCCAAAAACTCATACACTTTACTCAGTATGTCTCCCTCCATGCACTCCAATCAATCATTTTGATCTTGACCACTAGATTGGAGTTACCTTTGTCGTACTTAGCAACTTAAATAGTCAGAATACACTTTGAAGATGTAAAGATATGAATGAGAGACGGAGGAAAATATAACACTTTTTCAAAACACAATCATTGCATTTTAAAGATAAGTCATATACCTACGCGCATCCTGCCACAGAATCCTACTCGTCCTTAGACCTTATTATCTGCAATCCATCTCTTTATCTTTACTTGTCTTTGGAAATTGCTAACGGCATTTACACTTGTGACCACTTCCCAATATACGCAAGAAGTAATACGCCCAAACCTGAAGGAATCGGACATTGGAACAAAAAACAGAACAAGGCAGAATAATAAAGAGAAGTAAAGCACACAGCACCAGTCCAACAGCTGAATATTTTAACAAATATTGTATATACTGAGCTAAACCTAGTGGTGTGTGTGCGTGTGTGTGTGTGACTTAGATTTGTAACTTAGCTTTAACAATTTTTCAATCATATCGCAGTGTGGCAGTTTATAGTAATACCTAGCAGTGGGGCATTATGCCGCAGACATGTAGCATGATGTCCCACCCAGTCACATTAACCTGACACCAAGCCGACCAGTTGTAACACTAACCTCTTAATGCTGAGCGCCTAGCGAGGCAGCTGTTAGTACCATTTTTATAAGTGTTGGTATGACTCAGTCGGGGTTCGAACCCGTGACCTCCTGCATCATAGGCGGATGCTCTAACCACTAGGCCACCAGAGCGGTCTAAACCTAGACTTACCATTAGAGATAGCTAAAAGGAAAACAT
>JAECUM010050072.1:0-25916 GCA_016617855.1 Megalonaias nervosa | reverse complement strand
CTCAGCTAGATCATCTTGGTCCAATTTATTAATTCCTTTAATAGTTTCTTCATCAAATTTATTTATCAATTCAGCAGTACTCATATAACCTGTTGAGTTTGGTTCAGGGGCTGGTGCTTCAGCACCTTCTGCTTCATCATCTTCAGGTTGATCTTCATCCTCAGGTATTTCCGGGACTGGCATCGCAGCAGCTATTTCGGCTGGAAGTTCAAGTAAAATTTCTTTTGTCTTTTTTGTTCTTCTTGCTATTTTTTCAGTTCTTTCTGCTATTTTTCCAGCTGCTTCAGCGGTTTTCTCTAACACAGGTTGAATACCTTTAGTGGTCTCAGTGATAGGTTTAAATAATTTTTTTGTATCCTCTTCAAATTCAACTTGAGATTCCTGACGCGATTGTAGTTGTTGCTTAACAGAATCACGAACGGGTAGATATTTTTAATTGCCTTTAGTCGCTCTCGAGCTAATTTAGCTGAGTGTGGTTCTCCAGTACTCATTATTGATAATATCTATACTGGCTGTTTAATTTATAGCAGCAGAGAGGGTGAATGACATACGTATGTGACCAGATTGTGAAAAAATCTGGTCAATTAAAGAAGTTTTCATTATTAAGACAAAAATGTTTCCACGATTGTTGTGTGAGGACTGGCACTATCTATATCTCTTCGGAGTTCCATCTAATAATTTTTAATGTTATATCTTATATGAAAACAAACAAAGTTTGGGTCTTTTGGGAAATTTTGAAATAAGTCCAAAGTGTTTGGGCAATTTTAAAGTAATTCTTTTTAGTATAGACTGTAAAATAAATAAATAATGTGTCTAGAGGTATGTATATTTGTTTGGTGTTTGCATGTTTGTAGTTAGATTATAAGATGTGTACAGCATAGTAGAAGTAATTTGGAGAAGTGATGATCGTTCCATTTGTATTCCGTTAAGTTGAATCAGAATCTATAGAGTCATTATGTATAGTAGTCCCACTTGGGAGTGTAATTAGGTCAAGGTTCTAGGTTGCCGTATGTACCTATATTTTGGTACTTGTTTGTTAGTTGATTTGTTCCGTATCGCTATGGTTCTGTATGTATCAAATCCATATCACTGTGTTTGTTCTATGTATTAAGTCCATAAATCGAGAGTCATAGTCATTCCTCTTCCGTTTTCATTGTGAGGTATTGTTTGTTTTTTGTTGTTTTTTTCATGGAGTATTCTTTAGTGTAGTACGAGGTGGTAGTTTATTCTCCATTCAGCAGCAGGCTGTCTTCTTGCTGTCAGCGCTGGATACTCCTTAGTCCTACAACGTAAGACACATCATGTGATACGCCTTACATAGTAGGACTAGATTTATTGGACAACGATGGAAGATTTCAGAACTTTATCAGACAATGAGGATGAATTCTTGGACTTTGTACCAGTTGACATTATATAGTGATCTTTAAAAGATACTGTTAGAATAAAAAAATGTGACTTAACTTCAGGTTTGTACACGTGTAATACAATAGCAGCAGGAAGGGTGAACCCTACAACTTTGCAAAGACCTTATTTTTGAAATTTAAGGGTTCCTACGAAGGCTGAAAAAATTTTTTTGCCTTAACAGTAAAAACTTCTCTAATTGACCAGATTTTTTCTGATTTTTTCACGTGCTACGCGTATGTCGTTCACCCTTCCTGCTGCTATGGTTTTTATCCAAAAATTGTATCAAGTCCGTTACGATATCTTGACCTCGGATCATGTAAATTTATTGTTACAAAACCAAAGGGGGCAGCTTGTGCTTTTGAAAAGAAATTTTTAAATTTGTTCATATCCATGTCCCCAGAACACCAAGTATAATAAATATTTTGCAGCGTATGATTATCTACTCCGTTGAACACAACTAAAATGTTACTGTTATCCCTGATCACTTTTGGAATTTGTGTATAACGCTGTGTAACATAAATCACGTCTGTGTTTTTGTGACGGCCTCGTGAAAATATCCGAGCTGGATTGGATTGTTTGTCCAGCATGACATCATCGTATACCACGAGGTTATTAATGAATCCATCCAGATCATCTACAGATGGCGCTTCATCAATATCAGTAATAAAGTCTATGACTTCACTGTCTTCATGCAACAATTTTGCATTTTCATTAAAATCTTTAAGTAACATCGCTGATCATCTACAGATGGTGCTATTAAATACAATTTATCCCACTTCAGCCATCTCATTATCAGATTAAGCAGTAATTGCGTCTTTCCACTTCCGGACGGACCTATTATAATCATTCTGATAGAATTTGGTAACGCTGGATGGTGCTTTACTGGCTCTTGTTTTCGTGTCGCTGAAAAGTTAATTATATCCATATAATAAATAATATGAGTCTATATTGTGTTCGATGCAGAGCACCTATACATACTGCTGAATTAACGACAATAACAACAAAAAATAAAAGACGCGCACTTACAGGTAAGTGTGTGAAATGTGGCACCAAGAAATATAAATTTATTCAACAAAGACAGGTGGTGATATCGCAGCTTTATTAGGAAAATTACCAGGAACTCCATGGGCTAAATACCCTGGTGAGAAACATTTACCCGGATATAATTATTGTGGTCCAGGAACTCGACTTGATATCCGACTTGACGAACGAGATCAACCAAAACCAGGAGAGTATCCATTAAACGCAATTGATCAAGCGTGTCACGTTCATGATGTCGCGTATAAAAGTAAAGATTTGCAGCAACGACATCTCGCAGATGTGAAATTGATTCACGCATTAAATTCTATACCTAATAAATCTCTCAGAGATAAATGCGCTAGTTTTCTAGTAAAAACTGCTATGAAAGGTAAACTAGTGCCAGGGGTTGGCAATTAAATTATATAACTATCATAATGGAATCTGTTTATTATTCCCCGAGAGGGTATTGGAGAGGTAAAGCAGCGATTAGTGAACTCGCCGAAGCAGCAAAAGTTTCACGTGATGTTGCTGCATCATGGTTAGCACGACATGCAATATGGCAAATATTCCTGAGTCCACCTAAAAGAATTCAGTACGCGCATTTCGATGTTAGCGTTCCTAATGAAGTTCATCAAGCAGATATTTTATTTTTACCACACGATACCATTAAAACACTTAGACGTCAATACACGTATAGATATGCGTTAACTGTCGTTGATGTTGCGAGTAGATACAAAGAAGCGGAGCCATTATCAACAAAGACAGCATCTGAAGTTGCATCTGCGTTTGAGCGCATTTATCAACGTGGTGGTCTACGATGGCCACGGTTATTACAAGTTGATCCTGGTAAAGAATTTCTTGGAGTAGTATCATCGTTGATGAAGAAACATAACGTTAAAATCAGACGAGGACATACTGAAATTCATCGTGATCAGGCAATCGTTGAACGATTTAATAGAACACTTGCTGAGCGGTTATTTGGATACCAATATGCAAAGGAAATATCTACTGACTTTAAGGATAGATCTCGTGAATGGGTTGCAAGATTACCGAGTGTGATAGCTGCGTTGAATAATGAAATTACTCGTGCAACTTCCATGAAACCTTCTAATGCGATCAAAAAAATATATATACCCCGTAGCAATGGCTACGGACAACGACGTGAATCTTTCTCTCAACCAGTATTAGGTAATGTAACTGTAAGATATTTATATGAACCTGGCGAACTTGAAGGTGGTAAAAAAAGAGCAACCGATCCTATCTGGAGCGTGACTACACATAAAATTTCTAGCGTGGTAAGATCCACTGGTAGACCTCCAATATACAGACTAGATTCTACAGCTCCTCAACGTGGATTTGTACGTGAACAATTACAAGTAATTCCTGAGGATACGCAATTACCACCAAGCTCAATTTTGTAAACGTCCAGAACCTCGACGTCGATTACACTCAAGACAGGTCAGCATTACATTATCACGTGTATGACCGAGATCACTATTAATTCTGTCTACGGTAAATTGTCTTGGATTAAAACACTGCCATGACATATTACAGTTGCAACTTGCGCAATGATTATTCTGTAGTTGTTTTAGTGTTATAATAAATTCAGCATCAAGATCAAAGTCACGCTTATTTTTTTTGTCAAACTGCTTATAGCTGACTAATTTTTTATTGATATCGACATTGTTAGTGATTTCTTCAGTTATTACGTAATCTACAATAACCCTATGTAGTTGCGATATTTTCCTGACTCGAGATACGGCGAGATAGACTAAATTCGACCATTCAATACGATCATCTACAATCCAGATTCTAGTATCAGTTATAGTTAATCCCTGCGACGAGTGAATTGTTATAGCGTATCCTAACGTCCATGGCGATTTATTCATGTTCAACGCGCTCTCAACAACATCAACAGCAACCAACACGATATCATTCAAGACAAGATTCTGTACCCTTGGTGGAACCAAGGCACCTGGTATTTCAACTTCAATATTTTGTCGTCGAGTATCTGCTGGGCGATAACACAAAGGTACGGGTAGATCTGGAAACTTTTCTTTATGTAACGTAAATAGTTTCTTTTGCAGTTCATCACGAACTATCTTTCTACTTGCGACTATCAAATCAGCAGGTCTCCATAAAATCCAAAATTCATTCATAGAAGTTTCTGCAATTACTTTACGCAGAATCTCGCATTGTATTTGATCTGGCTGAAGTCTGATTAATCTTTTAAGTTCTTTCAGCGGTTCATCAATGACTCTATGGTCATCATTTATTTCTTCGTAATAATCTACAAATGTTTTCAAGCCATTCATGTGGAGACTGTCCAACAAAGGGTGGTGGTTGACCATGATCGCCACACATAATCACAGCAGTATTCTTCAATAACAACCAATCAAGAAATGTTTTTAGTGTTTCTAACGACACCGTGCATATCTCGTCCCATATAATATACTTGGGTATATATTTTTCACCCATCCGCGATGGGGTCCATGTATCTCCGCACCATCTAAAGAAACTATGATATGTACATGATTTTACTCCTCGTTGCTTTATTTCTCTAGCAAGTTTATGTGTCGGTGTCAAAACAATTATATCTGAGTTATTATTTATAAATAAGTTAATCGCACGAGTTGTTTTACCTTTACCACCACACCCATTAAGATAAACGGTCTTATGTCTAGATACAGGATCGTACACAGATGGTGCAGATGACTTTGATATTTGATTATTATTTTTGTAATATGTCTCCGCAATTTCAACATCGGCAGATTCAGAATAACTAAGTATATTTACTTGTTTTATCCTCCATACCACCCCCTTCACCATTACCGAGTTTTCATAAATCTTTATATTTTTTGTGTATATAAAATGAATCCGTAGCAACTCTAACAGCGTAACGAGGAAATCTATTTATCATCGACAATAGATTTATCGAAACATAAGCTAATATCGAATCGAAGATCTTAAATGAGTAAATTGTGGTGAGTTGCCATCAAGATAGCTCACAATGGTACCTAGTTTTGTTCCATCTGATAAATAAGCATTACATCTGTTTATAAATATATTTTTCTCCGTTGTATCAGCGATTATAAAATCTAGTTCAGCATCGTCCATAATCAATCTTGTACAATGCCGTTTATAATCGTATGAACCACCTTGAGTGAACTTACCGATTATCTTTCTACCAAGATCTTTTGCAAGTTTTTCATCGACCTCGTTCCTGCATTTACTTATTTTAATGACATGATCTTCATCAAGATCAGGGAATTCTTTCCTGGCATCATCGATATTAAATCTGTCCGGTTCTGGTAACCAAACTTGCTTCTGTGAACTATACGATATAATCGCTTCAGTTACTCTCAACGATATTAAAAATCCAGCATCAAGCATATATCGCAATAGTACTATCGGAACCCAACATCGCTCTGAAAAATGTCTTCCGAACCAAATATAAGTAATCGCATGGAGATCTTCTCTAAACTCGAATGATTCTACGTGAGCAAATCCTGTTAAGTCAAAATCTGGTAAGGGTCCGTTTATTACAACCCTGGTCATGTCATGTGTAGGATGTCCGAATCTCTTAAAGTATTTAGAACATGCTCCATATCCAAGAAAACTCCCAGGATAACATGCTACCATATCAACCGAGATAACATCATTATAATCGTATTTGGTGTTCCATAATCCACCGTGCCCATATTCTATACAACTTTTCTTGACATCTTCAAGAAATTCCGATCGTGTCGTTTTCCATGAATTTTTCTCCTGAGCGAAATGAGCAGCGACTGACGGAACAGTAAAACAGTTATTCAATAATTGTCTAACTATGACATCATCAGAGGTATATTTCAGTGCAAGATGTTCCATTTCCTCATGGAGAGATTCTGTACGATAAATATCACCGTTAGGTCGTACAAATTGATCGTAATGATCATATTCCGAACTCTGAAATAACCAAACAGAAACAGGATCGGTTTTACTAATATTTTTAATAAAATCAAAGATATCACCGTCATAAAATTTAACCTTTCTATCTCGTGGAAATATTGTTACTGCAGCAGTCCATGCGTGCGCGTTATGATCAATAATATCTATCGGAGCTCCATTTTTTATATATTTCGGTTTGTACAAAATCTCTCCGGTTAATGTTTTTACTGCTATTGGAAATCTTAATTTCTTCTCTAGCTCAGCAACGTCTCTGATAGACGCTCCGGTATCTTTAACCGACTCTGCCCACGTATTTATTTTTTTACGTCTTAAATCCGTTAAACCATTACCACGTATCGCGTTTGTAAAGTGTTCTGTAACTCGCTCAGCTACGCAGTTTATCCTCGACGAAGTCAAGGATGACAATCTCATCGGTTTGAGATCCCCAACATTAGGTTTATTATTCAGCGGAAATATTCCATAGACAACCGCAGTTACAGGGTACGATCGCTCATAATACGGTTTATCTATACCAGTTAATATTCCTGGTTTGGATTTATTACTCAAGAAGATATTATTTCCTGCCTGCACGCGGACGGGATCGCGCTTGTCACGAATAATCCAAATATCTTCTTCTGTATTTACAATAAATTTTATTAAAATAAAATATTTTTGATTATCAAGGTGGTTAATGATTACTCTTCCTCGTTTGTCATTCATCGTATTAGAAACATTTCCAACTCTGAATGTTGACCATGCATGAACTGCACCATCGTCACGAAATTCCTTCTTGGCCTCACGGATACGTTTAGTTATATCCGCATTCGTTAAAGCTAGATCTTGCATCGAAATACTAAATTTATACTCGGGTAGTCTGTGAAGATCGAATCTGGTTGCGTAGGGTTCAATCACGGATAATTCTTCCATATTATAATTAGGGCAAAATATATATTTAATTGAACTTTAATCTTTTGTATATGATTCAACCAAATCATTGCCACTGGTTAAAAATCGGTTATACGTCTCCGTGTAACAGATCATGCGTGAATGAATACTGTAGTTATCATATGCAATGCGTCAGAAATGGGAGTCTAGGACCTAAACCGTGTGTGGTGTGTAGTGTTGGAGTGCGAGGAAAGACTCACCTGTGTGCGCAATGCGGTGGTAAAAAATACAGAGAGCTGAAACGATATTACGATAAAAAATATAACACTGACTCTCCTATAAAAACCGAAGAAGATTATCTGGCTAGATTTTCAAAAAACAATGATTTAGACAAATAAATATTATATATAAATGGAGCAAAATGAGTTTGTGTCAGATCCAATCATTACCAATTATGAAGCATCTCGCGATGGTATCATTAGAAATCGCAGATTGAAAAAACCAGTAGGTAATGTTACCAATGCTGGTTATCTTGCGTTTAAAACCAAAGAAAAGAAAAATTATCTATCACATAGATTTGTGATCAAGTGTTATTTTGGACTGATCAAAGATGGGTATGTGGTGGATCACATCAACGGCAATAAACTTGACAACTCACTTGGAAATCTACGTATTATCACGCAAAGTGAAAACTGTAAGTTTGGAAACACTGGCGGCGCACGATTTGCAAGACCTGTTAAATCAGTGAATGCAGAATCTGGAGAAGAAATTATGTTCAAGTCAATTTATTCCTCTAGTAAATACTTTAACATAACGGGCTCTTCAGTGAAATGTGTCGCAGACGGGGTTACAAGATCTGCTTTTTCATTTAAATTTGGACAAACTTTTATATTCCGGTACTTGGTATCAGATGATCAAGCGAGACTGAGGCAAGCATAAAACTTTTCAGCATCTTTTACAAGCAATAGTACATGATATTATTTAGCTTGCAATCTGCATTCAGAAAATATTATAAGATCTTAAGACGGTTCTCCAGAAGTGGGTTAAGCAAAAGATACATAAACTATATTCGATGGCACAAAACATTCTTTACTTAATCAGATTTAATTATTTTTTATAAAGTTTTTATTTTGTTCGATTTTTTATCAAATTTCTCGTTTTTTCCGCTATTTTGTTGATTTTTTCAGGCATTTTAGTAGATTTTATCATTGTTTTTTGTTGAGTTTGCTCGTTTTCGTTAGGTGAAATCCCCAGGAAGGTTAACGGGAATTAACATTAGGTTTTAAATTTATCGATGAAAAACTGTTTTTTTCCCGGATTTTTTTCGTAATTCGCTAGCAAAAAACTACACAATACGAGCAAAAGAACTGGAAAAAACCAGTTTTTGATCAACAAATTTAAAACCTAATGTTAATTCCCGTTAACCTTCCTGGGGTTTTGACCCAACGAAAACTAGCAAACTCAACGAAAAACTTTGCACAACAAGCACGGGTAATATTATATATATTTTGTACTTGATACCTACTGAAACATAATGGTTGGTTCTTTGATACAATATGCTTGTCAATATCCATGTGTGTAGGTTGCATTATACTAAGCAGAATATGTTAGTTTTCCCAAGGATTTTGTTTAGCTATTATCACAGTCAATGGTCCATCATTATCGCTGTCATTTTCACTCGTATTTTCACTCGTATTTTCACAATGCTGTCTTAACTGTCTTATACGAAAGTTCATAATCTTTTTCTGTTCGTATCCATGAGATAATTCTAGCTTGATTTTGTCAATAGCGTTTGAGAGAGGCACAAACAACTTTACCTGATCATCAGTGACAGTTGCCAGTGACTTTAACATTCCTTGTTGGATAATTTTCATGAATTTATAATCAGCAGATAGCGTAAATCTGTTATCGTTCTTTCGTTGTTGTAATGAGTCAAAATCACATAGAATCTTTTCAGCATTAAGATTGTCAGATACATTGATACCGTTATGTTGTAATTTTTTAATCGCAGAAACAATGACATTGATATTTTCAAAATTCATTATATAATGAGTGTATATTTAATATAAAAATAAACAAAAATATACAGCGGGAGGTAATATTCGATCTACCATTCCATAGTTGTATCAGATGAACCTAATGAGGTTCTTTGTTTAGACATTTACCCCCAAGAGAACCCCTAAATATCCGAAACCGAAACTTTAGAGGCTCAGAAGGCTGTCTGTACGTGTTATTTGTTTACCCCCGAAAGAATTCCTAAATATCCGTAACCGAAACTCTAGAAACTCAGAGGGTTGTTTATACACGTGTAGGTCTTATTTTAGTGACCAACCAGATTCTGTTTATTGCCTTACAAGAATTCCTAGATATCCGTAACCGAAACTCTAGAAACTCAAAGGCTGATTGGTCTTTGTGACCTGGAACCTAGGTTTATTTTTAGTTTTGCGATGTGTCTTTTGGAATGGCCCTTGTGTGGGGTACCCCTTTAGTGAAGTCACAAGGTCACGACCTCATATCACCCCCCGCTGTATATTTTTGATGAGATGATATGATGATGATGATATGATATGATGAAATGCCGTCTTCACGCTAGCACACCAACCCATAATGATCAACCAATGGGTGATTCACAAAAGTGAATCCACCACGTGTTGATGTAGTGGATTGGTGTACTCTGAAGACGGGGAGGGGGGGGCTGGAGCCCCCAATAGATTATAAATCTTGGCCTAAAATCGCCTTCCGCAGACAATTTGTCTTTCTGGGGTTTCGAACCATGACCCGCCGGATGAGAGTTTCTACGCGCTATCAATTGAGCTTTCGGACCTTGTTATAAATATATACTGAAAATGTTAATATGTGTTTACCAATAGCCTATTTCCTAAAAACTACAGTGTTCTTAACAAAAACCATAGTTTTCTGTGTAAAATGGGATTTTATATTTCTAGTTTCCAAAAAATATATATAATTCTGCATTAACACTGCGTAAGCCGTTACCAAGAAGATTGATTTAGTCATAGCGTATTCTTAAAATAACTTTACGCAGTAATCGGTCACAGATACACAGCCGTTATGGAATAATCAATAAGAGCTAATTATGCAGCCACAGCCTTCTAGACAATAGATTTCGATTGCCTGTGTGCACTATGAGAAATCTGTGCGCGGATTTTATGTAAACAAAGAATACAGTATTATTATTTTGTCAGTTACTGGTTGCCACATAGGGAAAGTTGCCGATTAGCATTGAATGATTCAATTACTCCCGGATAATATTCTTCAATAAGATCAGTTAATGATTTCTTCATTTCAGCGTTATTTAAATCTGGTATAACAAATGTTTGTAAATCTTTTTCTGTTATTTTATAATGATTAAGAAATAATTGCTTACGTTCTGGATCTGTGAAAAGACTACCTAATTCAGTAGTTGCAGCGTTTATAATACCTCGATTGGCGATGTACAAATCGAATAAGATCCCATTTAAGTGTTTTATTGTTTCGATTACTTGATTTTTTACACCATCGTCATAATGTTGAGATAATGAAGTAAGTAAACTTCTTAAATCATTAAACGTTTTATCGTATTCAGGTTTAAGAGTATCTAAAAACCGTTTAATAAATTCTTCATCAACAATATATCGCCGCCCCCCTGGCGTAATGACAAAAATAAATACTACTCTAGTTATCTTGGGAATTCTTTTACCGTCAAAATCGGTAAAGTAATATCTATCGTTGTTTGGATCAAATCCAAATCTTGTATTACTCCATGGATTTTTTCCTCGATATTCTGGATTTTTAATGAATTTTTCTTCACTAGGTTTAAATTCATATTTAGTTGGTTCTGAAACTCCATTATAAATAGGTGCGACTTCAGGCCATCCTAACACAGATCTAATCGAACTCTGATAAATATCTACGAGGTAATCAGGAGAATTTATTTCAATAACCGCTGACAGTGTTGGTTCGTAAACAGTAATCGCTGTTTTAGATTCTTTCCCTGTGATAGATTTAATTCTGCGTTGGAATTCATCATTAATCTGGTCTATTTGATAACTGCCCGTTGTAATTCCAACAACTTGCCAATAAGGACTTCCATCCGGTTTATTCTTATTCGCAAATACCAGTGAATTATTTGCTGGTTGTCCACCAAACGGTTTTGACATGATATTTGGCCAACTATGATAAACTCGAAGCTGCGCTAATGCAATTTCCTTTGCTGGAATTGCAGTTGGACAATTAACGCTAAATTCAGGATTGGTTGAACTTAATGATATCATAGTAGTTTTGACGGCGTTGTATTAGCTACGATCTGCTGTAATAATTCTAACGATGACATTATTTAAAATACTCCGTATTTAATAGAGCGGAAATTCAACCCTCCACTTTATCATTAGAATCCACTTTGAATGCCTCATGATAAGTTTCCATTATCGTTGCAAACTCCTCATCAGATATTTTACCATGGCTGAGGTACGCCGAAAGATACGATGATAGTTTAGAATAAGATGATGTTGCTGTGTGCAATTTCATTATGTACTCGTTTAGGTTATCATTTGTACACGTAGATATTTTCTTAGCGATAATACTGAAAATACCTGCGCATGTTGTTGCCGTTGAAACTATAATTGTTACAACTGCAGGCGCTGTCATCGTTATTGTTGATAGTAGTAATCCAGTTCCAGCAATAACAGCAGAAACCGAGTATACCATTATATCAATAACAACCATACGTCGCCGATATTTTTTTACCTTTATCGTGTAATCGTCGATGATATTTTTTAGTTTGGTTTGACACTCACATACTTGAGCGTATCTGTGACGTTGAACGTCGATAAATGACTCTTGATTCATTATATTTATCTAGATAACTAATTGAGGAGTTTCACACACAAATTCCAAGCACCACCAGTATCGTGCTCTGGTTTATTTTTTTATCAGATACCTCCAGCAGAAATGTTTCTTCCGCATCTTTATTTATTATGACGGATACAACTCCAGAAAAAGTATCGTTTGAATAACGCCATGGAAATGTAGTAAATATACTGAATTTTGCACTACTAAATACGGACAGTCTGTATACACCAGTGACTTCTGCGGTGTGTTTGAGATTATTATCTTGCAGTGTCCATACTCCTAATCCTGATGTTACTGTGTATACTATGTTGAAGGTCTGCTTGTGAGGAATTTTGATAAGATTCGTTTTTTCAATGATATTAGGAATTCCACTAACAATATCGTTGATTTTCATGTTAATGTCGGTAAGTTTTATGTCAACGACTGGTGGAGTTCCAAAAAAGTCGTTAATAGATCTGTTTATATTTCTGCGGAAATTTAGAAATGTTTGTACATGATTAATACAATCAGTTCTAAATTCAGCAATTCCATCATTGATTGTCGTTAACGAAGTCGTTATTGGAATTTCCTTATCGTCGACGTATTTCTTCGTTGCAGCGTCAAAATCTGTTTCTGGTGTTCTGAGATTATTAATACCATTATTATTCATGTCGAGAAATGCACGCATTATACCACCGCGCACTGACACGTACTTGGATTCTTGATCATCGACGTATTTTTTTGTTGCTGCGTCTGTATCTGCGATTGGATCTCCAAGATATGTAATTTTTCTTCTTGACATAATAATGTCACCGGTAAATA
Source organism: Megalonaias nervosa (assembly GCA_016617855.1). Lineage (NCBI taxonomy): Eukaryota > Metazoa > Mollusca > Bivalvia > Unionida > Unionidae > Megalonaias > Megalonaias nervosa. The sequence continues at coordinate 13,028 of JAECUM010050072.1, read as the reverse complement.
CATCACCAGTTTTCTTAACATAGTCGTTAACCGATTTACCGGAATCCTGTATTTTACCTTGATCAGTAAAAGTAACGATATTATTAACAACCGCGTTGGGAATTCGTACAAGTACATCTAGTAGTTATATGTTACTCGTTTTTAATCGTCCTTGTTTATCCTGAAAAACGACGACTTCATTTTGATCCACACTTGTGATATTTAATAAATCATCGAGTTCATTTCTGAGCTGATCAAGAGTTGCATATTTAGATAATCGACCTTCTGAGTTTTACTTGAGGATCTTCCATAAATATCTACCATTATATTTACTGATATCTGTTTAAGTGTGATACCGTTCAGTAGTGAACGCGTGCACGACTTTATGAGGTGGCGCTGTTGATTTTGATACAGCATCAAGCACGGCGAGGGTTTCACGACCGCATATTGGGGGATCAGTTATTTTTTGTGTTGGTAGCGTTGAATACCAGATTGGAATACTTTTATCGCTGGTAACGTACTCTAACAATTCTTTTGGTGGTGCTAATCCATACGAATCGAAATAAATAATTCCACGTGGATCAATTGCATATCCGACCCAGTGCGTGCCTGGGCCAGAGTTTTTATCGAGATTAATGATACCGGTTTCAATATTGTTTGGTTTTTTTGGCAATTGATCGCGCATAAAGACGTCTCTGAAGTTTTTTATTTTTAATTTTTTAGCAGAATTAAGTAAATCAAAATTGGACATGGGTGATATTAGTAAACTGTCCCGGGAAGTCTTAGACCCTTTCCGTACCACGAATACGGGGTTCCTGGTAATCTTAGACCCTTTCCGTACCACGAATACGGGGTTCCTGGTAGTCTTAGACCTTTTCCCTTTTTTTTGATTCCTTGTCCGGTTGCTTTCTTTAATGCCATTCCATCAGCAGTTCCAACAGCACCTAGCGCAGCTGCTTTTGCAACAGCTGGGGCTGCAGCTGCTATTAAAGCTGGTATAGCTGCGAGAAGTGGAAATATACCACCCGTCTTAGCGATGTCTTTGATGGCGCCCGCAGAAAGATTAAGTTTTATACCTTTATTTGATTTTTTAGCTTCATTGAAGTTTTTGAACTGACGCTCGGTCAACGATAGTTTATTTGCACCGGTCATCTGTTCTCGCTTTAGCGATATTTTTATTCCACAGTTATTTTTTGATGCTGATTGTAGCTTTTTGATCTGACCAGGAGTCAGACTCACACTAACGTGATGATATGACATTTATAATATTATGAACGATCTAATTACATGTTTTCTACTGGAGCATCAATAACTCTCATTCGTCCACCAACACCTTCGAGTAACATCGATTTATTGCTGAGTATAACGGCGATTGCTCTATAATTAGGAATAGCTCCAGCATCTCTATTAAAACGAGCTCGAAAATGTATATCAACTACTGATTGTCTGGTTAAACCTAAATGTTCTAGTGAAAAGTAATAAATCGGATACAGCGTTGTAAAATCTAGCTGCGATATTTGTAAACCAGTATCAATATTCTGATCACGCCCCATAAACGACATAAGACGATCATATGCATGTGCTACATGATTTTGATCGGAATTCAGTAATATATCCTCAGATGGTTCTTGATGTCCATTTATCCTTAATGAAACTTCAGAAACACCGAGTTTATCAAATATCATTATACTTTCATCTTGATCGTTTACTCTTGCAGTATTTTGAAACGCAATAAATATATGTCGCGGTGCAGAAACACCTTGCTGTGACGCTATTTGCCATGTAAATAAACCATAAACAGCGTTATATTCAGCATCTGTGGTCATAGTCAACCATGACAACGTTGATTTACCGCCTTGACTCATAAAAGATAGCAACCGGTCTTCTTCAGATATTGACGGAGTCATCACTGGCATCCACAGGGAAAGTTTTGTTAGTACTACTATACCAGCATCAACTGCACCAGGTCGCCAGATTGCATCATTATCAGTGCTTTTTCGTACAAGTACAACTGTGTGCTTAGCTCCGAAAATGACTTTTCTGACATTTCTACAGAATCCAAAGATATGTGACAGTGAAATCGCACATGAAAATGCTTTCCTATCACCTTTTAACATTGCTCGACGTGCTGCAAATCCTAAGTTAAAATTTGCATTCATTGATATTACTGCAGTGGTATCTGCAGCTCCTCCTGTATCTCTCACATTACCAATATTTACGTTTCTACTTTCTGAAAAATCAGTTGTATCCTTTGCAAACATCATTGACGGGCCAGCCGATCTTGAATAATCGTTGCTGTATCTTGCTAAACCCAATATTGTTGTAGCAACATCAACGTCTTTCTGAATAGATTCAATATTTTTTCCGTCAATCATGTACGCAGCGCTGTCAAAAAACGCCATAATACCGTTATTAACAAAACCAACCCAAATATCAGCGGCATATGCTACTGGTGCTGCAGGATTAACGTTATTTAAAATTTCACCTTCGACTTCAATAAATGCTTCAGCTGGTAGGAAATACCTACTTGTATCCTGAACCTGTAGTTCGATTCGTCCACGCTGATTTGGCAGTCGTGCGTCATAAGAATAATACTGATAATCGCGCACAGACTCATCTTTGAGAACTGGTGCGTCCATATCAAACGCGGGGTCAGATATGCGCTTAAACATCTTTATTATTATCGTCTTCGTCTAACTTCGAGAAGTGAGACCACTTCCTGCTATCAGACTAGCGGTTATATTTTTTTCCTTTTCCGACATTGGTACATCAGCCAACTCCGCTAGTTTTTGATTAGCGGCTTGATTTATTATTTTACTTACACTTGCGGGCATCACTTCAGTGCTAGGTAATTTCACAGGTTGAGGTCGGGTCGCTTGTGGTCTGCGTATTAATCGTGATAGTCTATCTTTGATTGCTGAAAACGCTTTGCTAGCGAGATTACCAACAGCGCTTATACCTTTTTCACGAACAACATCAATAGCTTTCATTCCTAGTTGCTTTGCAATCGGTATTGTTTTTGGGGCTATTCTTCTAAACAGACCCTGAACAACATCACCTAGTCCATCTCCGTAGGTCGTTTTGTATACTGGTAATCGAGAGTTTATTACCCTGACCATGGTAGGTCCACGTTGAGTACCACGCACGATCATTTTGTTATTAAATGACTTTATCACTAATTGTATCTAATCACTATGGTAGTCATCGGCGATTTCATTAATGAGAGACCGATATACATTAATATCCATGATACCGCCTGTAAATAATCGTTTGCAAATATCAGCTGCTTCATTAATGATTTCTGATGAATTATTACCAGCTCGTTTTCCTCCAATGAGGATTTCTAGTCGATCAACATCAGCAAGAACGTTATTGGGGCAAGTAATAAGACCACTTCCTAAACCACTTCCAGTTGCGCCAGGATCTTGATATTCTTCCTCTGTCACTTTGACTGGTTGTTGTGATTCTTCTTCTTGTTATTGTCGTTGTAGTAGTGTTTGTAGTCGTGGTATTGGTTGCTCTGGTGATGGAAATTTGAGTCGTGGTGATGATATTGGTGATAATTCAAATTGTCGTGATGCTTTTTTACTTGGTTTCGATGGTGTTTTGAATGATTCTGGATAATCACGAAGTGATTGTTCAAATGGTTTTGGAGATTGTTGCCTTTTACGTTTTTTTCTTTCCATTTCTTCTTTTCGTTTTCTTAATTGTTTTTAATCATTGATTTCCTTAACATAATCCTGATAAGATGAATCATCATCTCTAGCTTGTTCAACATTCATGCGTATGCGATATAAATATTTTTGCCATTGTTCACTGCTTTTAATATCTTTAGCGTGTTCAGGTTTCATTAATTTACCTCCTTGACTAAAATTATCCATACAAATTCAGCCAATTTTTGTAGGTTTTCAATATTGTTAATTGTTTTAATAGTTACTTCATCAAATTTATTTAACAGTTCAGCATTAATTATAGGATATACTGATTTTGGTTCAGGGGCTAGTGCTTCAGCACCTTCAGGTTGATCTTCATCCTCAGGTATTTCCGGGACTGGCATCGCAGCAGCTATTTCGGCTGGAAGTTCACGTAAAATTTCTTTTGTCTTTTTTGTTCTTCTTGCTATTTTTTCAGTTCTTTCTGCTATTTTTCCAGCTGCTTCAGCGGTTTTCTCTAACACAGGTTGAATACCTTTAGTGGTCTCAGTGATAGGTTTAAATAATTTTTTTGTATCCTCTTCAAATTCAACTTGAGATTCCTGACGCGATTGTAGTTGTTGCTTAACAGAATCACGAACAGGTAGATATTTTTTAATTGCCTTTAGTCGCTCTCGAGCTAATTTAGCTGAGTGTGGTTCTCCAATACTCATTATTGATAATATCTATAATGGCTGTTTAATTTATAGCAGCAGGAAGGGTGAACGACATACGCGTAGTGACCAGCACGTGAAAAAATCGGAAAAAATCTGGTCAATGAGAGAAGTTTTTACTGTTAAGGCAAAAACTTTTTTTTCAGCCTTCGTAGGAACCTTTAAATTTCAAAAATAAGGTCTCTGCAAAGTTGTAGGGTTCACCCTTCCTGCTGCTACAATTTCCCTTTGTCGGGTACCCGATCGTTAGAATCGACGGGTGATCGGTAGAAGTTTTCTAAAATTTTGACAGCCTTACCACTTAGAAAACTTGAAGAAACAAATTGGTCCTCTCATATGAACTTTTCCTCTCTGTCTGTCTGTCTCTCTGCTGATTCATGGTATCATGGAAAGAATATGCACAGGCGTAAAGTCTGAATTAGCACAGGTGATCCTAGACAACACAGAAAAATTACATTAGGCATTTATCCGACATCTGTAAGAGCAGAGTATATTCTAAATTTGGAGGGATATTTATAGAGGAGGAGCAGCAGGCAGGGTGAACCCTACAACTTTGTTCCTGGCCTTATTTTACAAAAATAAAAGTTCCTATAGGGGCTGAAAAATAATGTCAATAACGCTAAACCGAACCTCCTAACTTTTATTATTACCGTATAGTTTGAAAAACGAATAATAAATCGTTTGGGTTAGCTCATTTTTGTTATTTTATTTTTGACTTTTTGTTTTTTATGTTATAATGCGTTTAGTTTACTCGCCGCGTCACTCAATTTTTGTCGGCCACCTTGCCTGCTGCTGTAATTTAAACAATTATTATAAATATTATTAATAATGGTCGTTATAGGCGAACCACATTCAGCTAGATTAGCACGAGAACGACTAGAAGCAATTAGGAAATATTTACCTGTTCGTGATGCTGTCAAGCAACAATTACAACAACGACAAGAATCTCATGCTGAATTTGAAGAGGATACAAAACAATTATTTAAACCTATTACAGAGACAACTAAACCTCTTCTTCCTGTTTTAGAGAAAACCGCTGAGGCAACTGAAAAAATAGCGGAGAGAACAAAACAGACAAAAAGACTTTTACGTGGACTTCCAGCTGATATAGCTGCTGCTCAACCAATATAACCAATACCTGTAGTTGCTAAAGCACCAGCCCCTAAACAAAAAATTCTTACAATAAGTAATGTTGAATTGATAGATAAATTTAATGAAGATACTATTAAATCAATTAATAAAATTGAAAACTTTGACGATTTAGCTAATTTTGCTGCTGTGAGTTTTGGTCGAAGAGATAAATTAATGAAACCTGATTATCAAAATTTCATTAAATCCCGTGAACAATGGCAAAGAGTACTATATCGCATACGTGCTAACGTTGAACAAATTAAATCCGATGATCAGGTTTATAAAAAGTATGTTAAAGCCGTTGATGATTATATCGAATTTTACAAGGAAGAAGCAAAACAACGTGGAGAAGAAAAAAAACAAAAGAAGGAGGAAATGAGAAAATCAAAAGCGGAAGAAATAAAACAAATTAAAGAACGGAAGGAACGAGAAAGGGAGGAAAGAAGAAAAGCAAAAGAGGAAAAAGAAGCAAGATCAAAACGAAAATATACACAAAGAACACAAGCTCCTCCGCCTCCTTCTGAAACATTGGAATCACCACCATCACCACCACCATCACCACCACGACCATCACCACCACCATCACGATCAATGTTAACTAAACCGGGCTTCGGAAGACCAAGGGGATTTGCTTCTCTTGAACCGGGGTCAATGGAAATGTATGAAGAGGGTAAAAAGAGAGAAAAAGGAGAAAAACTAGAATTCCTTAAAGAATTACTTGATAAATCTGATAAGGAAGAATTAATGATACATCTAACGGAATTGAGAAAATATAAACAGTATCTGATGGAACTATTATCAAAGGAGAAATATAAAGTTAGGAGAGAAGATTTACAACGAGATATTACAGAATATGAAGAATATGAAGAAAAACTGAATTCAGGTTTAGAAAAACTTTCTACTGGAAGTGGTCTCTCTACCGGAGGTGATTTTACTCTATGTCCTAATAACGTTATCTCTGACGTTGAACGTCTCGAAATTCTCATTGGAGGAAAACGAGCTGGCAATAATTCTCCAGAAATAATTAATGAAGCAGCTGATATTTGCAGACGGTTATTTACCGGTGGTATCATGGACGTTGATGTTTATCAGTCTCTTATTAACGAAATTGCCGATGACTACTACAGCGACTAAGTACGTAATTAAATACAATTACTATAATAAAATGATCGTACATAATACTCAACGTGGACCAACTATGGTCAGGGTAATAAACTCTCGATTACCAGTATACAAAACAACCTACGGAGATGGACTAGGTGATGTTGTTCAGGGTCTATTTAAAAGGATAGCCCCAAAAGCAATACCGATCGCAAAGCAACTGGGAATGAAAGCTATTGATGTTGTTCGTGAAAAAGGTATTGGTGCTGTTGGTAATCTCGCTGGTAAAGCATTTTCAGCAATCAAAGATAGACTAGCACGATTAATACGACGAAAACCTCAACCAGTAAAATTACCTAGCACTGAAGTAATGCCTGCAAATGTCAGTAAAATAATAAATCAAGTTGCTAATCAAAAACTAGCAGAGTTGGCTGATGTACCAATGTCAGAAAAAGAAAAAAATATAACCGCTAGTCTGATAGCAGGAAGTGGTCTTCGTTTTAGATGATAATAATTATAATAAATATGTTTAAGCGCATATCTGATCCCGCATTCGACATGGACGCACCAGTACTCAAAGATGAGTCTGTGCGTGATTATCAATATTATTCTTATGACGCTCGAATTCCAGATCAGCGTGGACGAATTGAACTACAGGTTCAGGATACAAGTAGGTATTTCCTACCCGCTGAGGCTTTTATTGAAGTAGAAGGTGAAATTTTAAATATCGCTAATCCTGCAGCACCAGTAGCATATGGAGACGATGTTAGTGTCGGTTTTGTTAATAATGGTATTATGGCGTTATTTGATAGCGCCACGTATATGATTGATGGTAAAAATATTGAATCAATTCAGAAGGACGTTGATGTTGCTACAACGATATTAGGTCTAGCACGATATAGCGACGATTATTCAAGATCAACTGGTCCATCAATGATGTTTGCAAAGGATACAACTGATTCTCCAGAGTATCGACAATATGAAATAGGACGACCAAGAAATTTTGCTAGAAACGCCGATGCGGACGTACAAAGTATGATTATTAATGTAGATCCAGATTTCAACTTAGGATTTAGATCACGTCGAACAATGTTGCGTGGTGGAAGAAGAGCATTTTCATGTGCCATTCCACTATCACATATATTTGGATTTTGTAGAAATGTCAGAAAAGTCATTTTCGGAGCTAAACACACATTTGTACTTGTACGAAAAGCAACTGACAATGATGCAATATGGCGACCCGCTGGTGATGCTGGTAGAGTAATTCTGACAAAACTTTCATTGTGGATGCCGGTGATGACTCCAACAGTATCTGAAGAAGATCGGTTACTTGCTTTTATGAGTCAAGGTGGTAAATCAGCATTATCGTGGTTAACAATGGCCACAGATGCTATCCAGAGTGCAATTAATGGTTTATTTACATGGCAAATAGCTTCTCAGCAAGGTGTTTCTGCGCCACGACATATATTTATTGCGCTTCAAGATGCTGCACGGGTGGATGATCAAACACGTAGCATTATGATATTTGACATTCTTGGTGTTTCCGAGGTTTCTTTAAGAATAAATGGACATCAAGAACCATCTGAGGATATTTTATTGAATTTTGAACAAAATCATGTAGCACGTGCACATCATCGTCTAATGACGTTCATGGGTCGTGATCAAAATATTGATACTGGTTTACAAATATCACAATTGGATTTTACAACCCTATATCCGATTTATTACTTTTCGCTCGAACATTTAGATTTAACCAGACAGTCAGTAGTCGATATACATTTTCGAGCTCGTGTGACAATAGGAGCTATTGCCAATTACAGAGCAATTGCTGTTATACTCAGCGATAAATCAATGTTACTTGAAGGTGTTGGTGGACAAATGAGAGTCGTGGATGCTCCAGTAGAAAACATGTAATTAGATCGTTTATGAATATTATAATGTCGTATAATCACGTTAATGTTAGTCTGACTCCTGGTCAGATTAAAAGGATACAATCAGCATCAAAAAATAACTGTGGATTAAAAATATTGCTAAAGAAAGATCAGATGAGCGGTTCAAATAAATTATCTCTTACAGAACGTCATCTCAGGCATTTCAATGAAGCCAAAAAATCAAATAAAGGTACAAAACTTAATCTTTCTGCGGATGCCATTAAAGACATCATTAAGACGGGTGGTATATTTCCAGTTCTTGCTGCTATACCAGCATTAACAGCCGCTGCAGCCCCAGCTGTTGCAAAAGCAGCTGCATTAGGCGCTATTGCAACCGCTGCTGGAATGGCATTAAAGAAAGCAACAGGAAAGGGAATTAAAAAAAGGGAAGGGGTCTAAGATCACCAGGGACTCCACATTCATGGTACGGAAAAGGCCTAAAATTACCAGGGACAGTTTACTGATATCTCCTATGTCCAATTTTGATTTACTAGATGCTGCTAAAAAATTAAAAATAAAAAATTTTAGAGGAGTTTTTATGCGTGATCAATTACCGAAACAACCAAACAATATTGAAACCGGTATTATTAATCTCGACAAAAACTCTGGACCAGGCACACATTGGGTTGGATATGCAATTGATCCACGTGTAATTATTTATTTTGATTCATATGGACTAGCTCCACCAAAAGAATTCTTAAAGTATATTAGCGGCGATCAAAGTACTCCAATATGGTATTCAACGTTACCAACACAAACATTAACTGATCCACCAATATGTGGTCGAGAAGTACTTAATGTACTTGATGCTGTATCAAAATCAACAAAACCACCTCACAAAGTTGTACATGAATATACTACGACGTCACATTTAAACAGACATTAGTAAATATAATGGTGGACATTTACGGAAGATCTTCTCGTGGTAAAGCTCAGCAGCAAGCTGATTTATCTAAATACGCAACTCTCGATCAGCTCAGAAATGAGATTGATGATTTATTAAACATAACCAGTGTGGATCAAAACGGTTTTTCAGGATAAGGAAGGGCGATTAAAAACTAGTAATATACAACTACCAGATGTACTTATACGAGTTACTAATGCTGTTGTTAATAATATAGTTACTTTTACTGATCAGGGTAAAATACAAGATTCCGGTACGTCAGTCAGCGATTATATTAAGAAAGCTGGTGATTCATTCAGGGGTAGCATTATTATGAATCAAAATAAAATTATAGACCTTGGAAACCCAACCGCAGATACAGACACCGCAACAAAGAAATATATCGACGATCAAGAATCTAAATACGTATTGGCCAACGGCGGTATAATGCGTGCATTTCTCAACATGAATAATAATGGTATTAATAATCTTAGAACACCAGAATTTGATTTTGATGCTGCAACAAAAAAGTATGTTGATGATAAGGAAATTCCTATTTCAACTTTGTTAAAAACAATCGGTGATGAAATTACTACACTCAATGGTACTTTTTCCAGACATGTAGAAACGTTCTTAAATTTTCGTAGAAATATAAACAAAACCATTAAAGATTTTTTTGGGGAACAACCAACCGTTGACATAAAACTCTCCGACGTTAACATGAAACTCAATGATATTGTTAGTGGAATACCTAATATTGTTCAAAAACTAATCTGATTAAAATTCCACACGGACAAATTAAAAATGTCGTGTACACAGTAGCATCAGGATCAGCAACATGGACACCGCAAAATAACACATTCGAACATACCGCAGAAGTAACTGGGTTATACAGGTTATCTATGTACGGTTCGGAAATTACTGTGGCAACTTCATTATCACCGAATGTATATCATAATCCTCTATTGGTGATGCTAACCAAGAACATCAAAGAAATCTTTACTTTAATATCAACGGAAATACCTCCGAGACGTTACTGGTGGTGCCTAGAATTCGTAACTGAAACTTAATTAAATGACGTTGTTAGTATAATGGATCAACCTCAGTCTCGCATCGACGTTCAACGTTACAGATGCAATCAGATATGTGAGCGTCTGACTAAACTAAATAATTTTATTGATTATTATAACACGAAAATAAAAAAAATACAAAAGGCGTATAGTTTTTATTGATGTAGTTGTTTACTCGGTTTCTGCTGTTATTGCTGGAACAGGATTATTATTATCAACATTGACGATGACAGCACCTACTGTTATAACCATCATTGTTTCAGCATCAACGACTATTGCTGGAGTTCTCGGTATTATAGCCAAAAAGATAAATACCTGTACAAATGCTAAATTGCACGATTATATGATTAAATTACATACAGTGGCAGAGGCATACTCTAAACTATCTTTGTACGTTTCTTCGTGTGTCAGTGATGGTGAAATATCCGATACTGAATTCGCGATGATGATGAAAACCTATGATGACGCATTTAAGGTGATAGCTAATGATTTTAACGAATTAAATAATAATGATAATAATAATGACAGACAGGGAGTTACTTCAGCAGATCGTCACTAATACGACTCCGTCAAAAACCACTATGATATCGTTAAGCTCGACCAATCCTGAATTTAGTGTCAATTTTCCAACATCAATTCCAGCAAAGGAAATAGCATTAGCACAGTTACGGGTTTATTATAGCTGGCCCAATATTAGATCAAAACCATTTGGTGGATTACAGCCAAATAATTCATCAGTATTCGCTAATAAGAATAAGCCTGATGGAACTCCTGATTGGCAAGTAGTTGCTATTCCAACAGGCAGTTATCAAATAGAGCAGATTATTGATGAGTTCCAACGCAGAATTAAATCTATTACAGGAAAAGAATCAAAAATAGCAATTACTGTCTACGAACCAACACTATCTGCGGTTATTGAAATAAATTCCCCTGATTATTCCGTAGATAATTATCAAAGTTCGATTAGATCAGTATTAGGATGGCCTGAAGGGCCACCGGTTTATCAAGGACCACCAGAACCGCAACGATCTGATATCGTCGTAGATGTTGAAAAATTTATAAAACTTCCAGAATGTCGAAAAACTTATCCGTTTATAGATACTCCGGATGCTTATCGTGGTTATGCACAGTATAATCATTTTATAGATTTTGTTCGGGGTAAAGGTACAACAAGAATAGCAACAATTAATGTTGAAGAAATTAACTCAGAATCAAGACCAATTAAATCTGAACACGGACGTGTACTTAATGATCTAAGAAATTTATTTTCCAGCATCAGCACTTCCTACAACGATGACTCAAAAAATCAAATAATTGAAGCAATACAACATTTGAATCAGGTTGCATCAGACTTAGAATATGTAAATAAGGCTATCGTTGATAGAGAAAAAACATTAAACGTACCGGCAGATAGATTTCTTAGTACTTATATAGTTAATGAAGATGATCCTATTCAGCGAGTAAGCTATAAACGTTTATTTAAAACAGTGTTTTTTAAATATTATGGAATCACAGAAGAACAGCTACCAACATTTGTAATTCCTGGATTTAACTCTGAGGAGCTAAAGAAGTCGGTTAATGATCTTATTGATGAACACTTTAAAAGAATATGTGATTCATGGAAAAATTAATACCCACACCAACTATTCTTAAATATAATAATGATCCACATGGTGGAGGTCGCCATATCTCACCTGGTATTGTTAATATAACATCTACGATCGCGGTCAATCTAGTATGTGACGTAATTGATGACAGTTATGAAGTAGATCTTTCAAAGTCTAACCAGGCCCAACAGGGGTATATACTATATACATTCAGTCCTAAAGATCCACCCGGGTGGTTAATTGTATCTGAGCCAATTAATCCAGTTTATCTACGTGTACATAATTCATTATTATCAAGAATAAATTTCAAACTTACTGATCAGACAGGAAACATTTTGGATCTACGAGAAGAGTCATTTAATATTAATTTGTATATACGCTCGTAGAACGTCTGAGTAAATAATCAGGGGGAAAAAAATAATCTGATGGGTAAATAGGTACTCTAATTCATAAAATTATTAAAAAAACATGGTTTTTACCCCTGGGGTTTTTACACTCAAAAAATCAAAAATTTAACAGAAAAATATAAAATGTGCTGGGGTTTTTGCTCTCAAAAGATCAGAAAAATCATTAAAATTTAATTTAATTTTTTTAAAATATATTATAATATCTTTTTTGTTCCTTAAATAACGTTAATTTGATCAATGTGTTTTGGCAGGTTCAATTCCTGTTGCACATGTAATAAAGCGAGATAACTCTGCCCCCTCTCCGCAGAGTAAATTGAACGATTATTTCCCTTACTACTACGTTCGATTTACAGACAACAAATACTTCTTGTTTTTCGTTAATTATTTAGTGATTTATTTGTTCTCCGTTAGCAATTAGTTGTTAGTAAAGCATCAATTTGTAACAGAGAGGGATATTGATGCATCTTTTAACTCTGATAACCTTAAATTCATGTCGGTTTATACGAGTGCATGGAGTTATTTTTATCTCTAACACATGTATTTTGACCTTAAC
>JAECUM010050071.1:0-28935 GCA_016617855.1 Megalonaias nervosa | reverse complement strand
TAAAGCGATAATTTCACGAATACTATTTACAATGCACGATTGGTAAATTGCATCTATATATTTAACCCAATAAGACTAGTTACCATGCATCATTGGTAAATCTCATCTCTATTTTTAACCCAATACGATTTTAACGCGAAGTACTAATAACATAATTTAATTAAAGCAGATAATCTGTATCGATGGAACCTGATACGTTCACAATGTAATTGTTTCTATATAAGCAAAGCTAACATGTATTTTGCACCGAATTAACATGTCGAAAATATGTCAAATGTGTCACCAGATGCTCCTTCCCATGCCAAATATCGTCACACGCGGATATAAAGTATGTCATACTTAAATGCGGAAATTAAGATTAAAATATGGCCTGGGAAAGTTAACAACAATCTTCTCTGCAGTTTATCGGTCCCGAAATAAAACCGAGATAAAACAGCATAGTTAATATTGATATCTGGTTGGCCATATTGATTCATTTATCTATTGACATACAAAGTAAAATCTTTGTGTTGACTTAGATGATTTTGTAATATCAAAAGAGGCATGTTCCATATTGTACCAAAATATTTTGAACTTTGCACTTTGCATTTATGGACCAATTTCCTGTTTGGGGCGAGAATTGCACTTTATGATGCACACTGAAAAACTGAAGAATCGCTTAAGAAGATATAACTAGTCATCAATGGGAACATTGGTTTGGCATTTTAATTAATTGAAACGAAAACAACAGTGATGATCATATGACTGAGGCATGAGGCTTTAGACATAAATTATGTTTTGATAATAACATCTTGAAACTTGTTCCCAATGTTTAACAAAATTAATTAAAAATTTGTATGATTGAAGAGTTTTGAGAATTGTTAAGGCATGATGAAGGGTAAGTCCAGAGTAAACCAAACGTTTTCACCATGTACAATGGGTGTCGAGCGATGTGTAGCCCGTACGTTAGAAGAATGGAGAAGAGTGTGAATTCAACCTTTGTTTAATTGATTCCTAGCTATAAAAGCATTATTACGACACTTTCTGAAATATTTAGTTATGAACAACAACAATAATGATAATAATAATAATAATAATAATAATAATAATAATAATAATGCTGCTTTATCATGGAAAGGAGAGACAGCAATGACGAAGATGGAGAATCCAAACATCTGCATCCTACTTGGTCTACAGGAGCTTACCTTTGTTTGAATTGACCTTGTAGGTTGTATCCGGTATCCTGGAAGGACTTTATCCTCCATAAAAGTAACTGAAATATCCTACTTACCTGAAGGGTTTTTAGCGGCAGTGTAGTGTACAAGAAACTGACAAAAGACCTTGACGGAAGGGAGAATAGAAAAAATTCACACTAACGGCACCTTTCATAGTCGTCATAGCAAATGTACTGAGCTGGTTTGGAAGAAATGCACAAAATTAAAGATAGTTTCTTGCGTCATATGCCACCTGAACAGCACATCTTGCGTAAGAACAGCAATTATGGCTTGCCACCACTCCTATGAGACTTTAAGAGATGGTTGTTCTATAAACTAATAAAAATTAGATGATCAGATGATATGTAAGGGTTTGAATGCGTATGATCAATTACAGAAAATACCGAGGTCGTCATTGTAAAGATTGCAACAACGCTGTCCTGCAAAGAGCCGAAAATGATCAATCTATATATTAGATATTGAATATAGTCACAGTGTTTTTGCTCCAAACTAGATACATGGGGAATGAATATAAGCCATGAATTGTATTTACGATGCATATGACACTTATAGTGTTAGGATACTTATTCAGGATATATGATTTTTGTTGGTTTTTTTGTGCACCCAACAAGAATTTATTTTCATCGATGATATTTTGTCCCCTTTTCAATTTCTCTGCATGCGTGTACTTTTTTATTGAAGATAAGTTTTCATACTTTTACATGTTTCCCTGCATCACCATGTGCCTAGATGTGTGGGATATTACTTAAAAATTGTTTTCCATCCTGGTTTTTACTTGTTCCCTTACGTATAGACAACACGCACAGATATAAGCACACACAGGCACATACACGCACAAATATTATACACAATTGCCACTCACATACAAACTCCAAAGTGTTTTAAATTGCCTGTTTGTTTATTTCATCATAAAGAAAAGAAAAACTAAGAAATCAAACCAAAAGTTAGCAAAATGGTCCACTTTTCTTAAACTCGTTTTCACTTCAGCGACATATGTTTCCATCCTTTATGTATCATAAAACACAATTTTTCTAATTGATATGATTTGTGATTTTTGATACACAGCGTGATCTGTATACGCGATATTTGAAAGCAAACTTAGGACGTGGTCATTTCTTACAAAAAAAATCTTTTTTATATAATTTTAAAATTTAGATCGTAAGTTAGATTCCATTCCAGAAGCAATTTCCAAAAATATTCATTAACTGAACAGTCATAGAATACGTGTTCCGTTTGTTCTATCTCCCCTTTCACAAGGTGAATTTATAATTATCACTTAATCTTTCATATAACTGACTTGTGGCAATATTTATATGTTGAAATATAAAATTAATGCTAATCAGTTGTGTTACTTTGAACAACGTTTAGCCAGATCGAAAGAGTTGGTCCATTCATTTGCATCAATTGCACTGCCTGAACCAAGTGTTATGTTTACCATTTGGGTTTCGTATCCTCCTTCTTATCACGTCTTTGTAAATGAATTTATTCTCTGCAATTACCCTAACGGGCGAAGTTTAGCTGATTATTACATGGAAACTATTTACGCTTTTCAAAAAATTTTAATTTTGTGTTTACCACTTTACTTTTAACTTTGAGATAAGAGCAAAGTACTGTATACAGTTGTTAGTTTGTTTTGTTTATTCTATTTCATCAGGAAAGTGTTTAGCAAGTACAACACCGTTTGTTTTCCACCTCGTGTATGATTTTAAATTGTCCATGGTTACTAAATTAAGAATATCTTGAGACAAGTATTCCTATACAGTCGATGGTTAAAAATTTCCACTTTAATAAAGAAAAATAGCATCATACAAAATATAGTTTTAATTGATTTAGAGATTTCTTTCCACTTGGTATTCCTAACTTAAATAACAGAATACCTCCAAATTGTCCAGATATTTGTGAAAAAAGTTAAAAACTTTTTTGCCACAAACCATCTTCCTTTAGTAAAATCGGCTAACACAAGAAAGTTTATATATATATATATATATATATATATATATATATATATATATATATATATATATATATATATATAGAATACAAATCACGTGGCGAATAACAGTCCTTTCAAGTGCACAGGATCCAGCAAGAGATCAAGTGTGTCAGGAATTGATTAAGATAAATGCAATAAACTGACAAGGAACAGTGCAAAACTAGTATCTAACTAGCCTGAGCGCTTTCGACTCTTAATGAGTCCTTTTCAAAGGCATATACAAAACATAGACAAGACAAACAAATATTTGTATATACGAATACGAATACAAATACTTTTCAGTATCCGCAACAAGTTGAAATAATTTAACTAGTTGAAACATAATAACTTTAAAGGTTTAATTCCTGTAGAAACAGCCATGTAAAGTTTTGCAAACACTACGGTTTTTCTGTTTTATTTGTTTGTCTTGTCTATGTTTTGTATGTGCCTTTGAAAAAGGCTTATTAAGAGTCGAAAGCGCTCAGGCTAGTTAGAAACTAGTTTTTTACTATTCGTTGTCAGGTTATTGCTTTTATATAAATATATATATATATCTATATATATATATATATATATATATATATATATATATATATATATATATATATATATATAGCAAATGAGTGCAAGTGAATCATACTGAATCCCCTTCCTTAACAAAAGCTATAGAAGCATCTCGTTTTACACTTTCGGTTTTGCCAACCCAAATAAACTTGAAAAATAATGTAGTCAGTTCATTTCTATTTGGGATGGAGGATTTGGCAGAGCATCAAAAAAGATGAACATATTTTGGCAAAATCAAGTACCTTATCAAAGTGATGTTTCCAATAAGGAATAAATTTGTGCAAAAATATCCTCCCAATTCAAACGGACATCTACTCCCTGTAATATAAAATTGGACATTGACTAGTTAATATTAATTTCTGGACATATTTTATTCATTAGATTTTTTTAAATATCAGTTCCAAATAGCTATAGATTTGGAAACGTTTCGGTACAGACCAGTTACCCTGGCAATGTCATAAACACTTGTTTTAGTATCACTAGTATATGTGTACTGTGTTCCCGTTTTGAATATGGGTGACAAGTGGCATAACAAAAATGTAAGAGTTTCATGTTAAACCTAAGGAATGACAATTTATGATCGTGATAAGAATCTGTTTTAATAGAAGTAATACAGAAATGTGATAATACAGTTTGATTGCAATTTGAACAAACAGAATATCCCTCATGAATAGAATGGAACAATCCACCTCTTCGTGTCTATAAATATGTCGCATACTGCAAAGAAATTGTTTGGGACAAAAAAATCATATCCATTAAGGTAGCCCCTGTTGTTCGGAGTTATATGTGTCATAGTCGAGACGAAAAATTGTGTGATTTCGAATCCTGCATCGAATCAGCTCTGAATGACTTTTATTGTCTGTACCTTGGCAAGACACGTTACTCTCAGTAAGTCGACTCGATATAACATCTATGCGTTAACGTGACATAAACACCTAAATATAATCCTCTGGTTAATGTATGCAATCCACCTACTTGTGCCAATACACAACATAAATGATAGCTTATATATTGCACCTGACAAACCTACTTCTAGTTGTATAAGATTATATATTGCACCTGACAAACCTAGTTCTATCCTTTTTTATTATTCGAGTAATAATATAGTTTAAAGACCGTTCGTGTGGCCTAGTGGTTAGAGCGTCCGCCTCGGATGCGGGAGGTCGTGGGGTCGATCCCCGGCCGATTCATACCAAAGACTTATAAAATTGGTACTAACAGCTGCCTCGCTTGACGCTCTGCATTAAAAGGTTAGTGTTATGACTGGTTGTTGTTGTTGTAGGGTTTAACGCCATTTTTAAGCACAAGATAGGCTATACATGGCGGCCAGTATAATTGGTGGAGGAAGAACCCTGGAAAACGCCGGGAAGAACCACCGACCCACGAGAAGCTACTGGCAGGCTTTCTCACGTACCCACGTTAGCCGAGTCTGAGACTCGAACTCACGCAGACAGAGGTGAGATGGCAGTGATCCGTAACGGTGAGCGCTTTAGACCACTCGGCCACTCGGGGCCCTGTTATGACTGGTCGGCCTGGTGTCAGGATAATGTGACTGGGTGGGACCGCATGCTACATGCCTGCGGCATGATGCCCCAGTTCTAGGCATCACTATAAACTGCGACACTGCAGACATCGTAGCGATATGACTGAAAAATTGTTAAAGCTACGTTAAAAATCCAAAACACACACATATAGTTTAAAACTGTCTGCCGCTATCCATGTATAATGTACATGAATCTGCAGGGAAATGGCGTTTTCAACTAGTGAGAACGTGTAACCCAATCCCACCGTACCATTTACGGAAATAAAATACGTTTCAACTGAACTGATAATGTCAACGAGAACATGATAATTATGTATCATTAATTGTTATTGTTGTCGCTTATAGTTACATTTGACTTACCTATGATGCAAATGCAGAAGACAATTTTAACAAAAAGCCTGAATGGAATCCTTGCCCTGGTTTAACTGATTACTTCATCATACTGCATCTAGCAAGCCCATTTAGCGAAACAAAGAACGAAACCTGTGTATACTACTTCCTTGTAATGCGTTTCGGTTAGGGAGTGTTATAGTGTTAACCCATTTTCTATAATCCTCCATTTGCTGCATGAGGGAGATAACCCAGCATAAAATGTACAATTTAAGCCTCTCCAGTTTTGGCCCTGCAATATCTCAACGTCGAGTTGCTTCAGAGACGATTTCAAGTGAATAAACATCACGAAAAGCACGTTCAAAGTTCTCATCCACTCCATAACAGTATAAGTGACATTGTTCTAGGCTTCTGCTTGTTTGCTGTCTTTTTCTATTTACTAGTTCCAGTCATCTGTCATTATAGATGTAGGAGCAGATGAACCTTTGAACAGCATGATGAGACGTTTGTTGTCTGGGCTGATGTGAATGTTCCATATCACACAACCCCTCTAGTTAGTGCTGTGATACACAAACATTGTTAATAGACATTGTATGCCTTATAAAGACCAAATGATTCGATCATAAGACCTGCATTATGTTACGAGTCTATGCTCTTAAAATAAGTAACAGAAAAGAGCGAAAGACATCAAGCTTTGTAAAATTTAACAAATAATTTATTTCCCTGGAATAAAAAGTGAAAATGAGAAAAAATAACTTACAGTATTGCAAAATTAAATCCCAAAATAATCCAAGAATTACAGACATAAGTCCTAGTAATTTAAAGTCCTGAATAAAACTCAGTACAAGTCCCGAAGAAATCTAAAAGTTGAACTCGACGACGTGTCTGTTATGGCTTAAAGAGTGTTGATGTGTCAACAGTCTTTTGTTGAATCACAGTAATATAATTTCAGGTTTGAATTCAGTATAAATTCCAGTAAATGTCTTTATCGAAGAATCTTATCAGAGCACTTTTTTATTTCCAGAGAAAGTAATCACTTGAATTCAATAATTTGAAGAAAATAAAATTCAGCCCAAATGATCACAACATACTGCAACTTGAAAGTGCTAGATGTTAAAGCACAAATGACCAAGACCTCACAATCACAAGATTATATAGTTCTCTACTTAACCTCAAGTCACAATTAGCATTTTCTAAGACAGCCATAACCTAATGGAAATAAACCTTCTAGAATGATCCTGACGTTTACAAAACAATACCTTGGATTATGTATAATTAACTTAGGAAACTCCAAAACTTTGACCCAAATAAACATATGTACTTCTTCTTTTAATAACGATTCTGATATTAAGGCCATACACAGAGAGCTGTTGTTGTTGTTGTAATAGGGATTAACGCCATTTTTCAGCACAAGATGGGCTATACATTGCGGCCAGTATAAATGGTGGCGGAAAAACCCGCGTAAACTTTGGAAAGAACCACCGACCCACGAGAAGCTACCGGCAAGCTTTCTCACATACTCACACTGGCCGAGTCCAAGACTCGAACCCACGCAGACAGAGGTGAGATGGAGAGTGATCCGTAACGGTGAGCGCTTTAGACCACTTGGCCACTAGAGCTCCCCCCCCCCCCTAAACAGAGAGAATAATTTAGCTATGTATTAGTTGTTTACATAAAATGAAATAAAACTAAATCAATCAGGCCAAGCAGAAATTAATTCAATTTTGGACAAGGTCAAGTCAAGAATATACTGTTGCATTACAATAGCATGTAATGAAATAAAAAAAAATATAAAACTAACAAAGAAACAATTAAATTAAATATACATAACAATTAGCCGATGTTAACAACATACACCTGGAAAGATTTAAATTTTAAACTAGATAATGTCACTGCTAGATATTGATTATTCGATGCACTTACACTTAAAACTGATGGCGGCATAAACATTGTCACAAAATGACTTAAAATTATTTCTTTCTTTTTATGCATTAAGTAAGTTTAGATTTTTAGTATAATAAAGACCTGAAAATATATTATCTGAAGTCGACTGTGCTAAAACGCATTATATGAAGTTCACCGTATAACACAAACTCGTGTAAGTAATATGATCGTGATAGTGGCGTAATAGTTCTCACCTGGCGTGAAGCTCGTGCACTTCATGATATCTGCAATGGATCTGTATAAAGCGACCATATGCAATGCAAAATTTTGACAGTCACACGTACATTTTCTATGGACAAGAGCTAAAACCTGGACATTTAGATAGGCCAGATTAAGGTAGGAAATTTCTTCATTTTATTATTTTGAACAACATCGGGAAAAGTGTTGCAACAGGGGATTGTACCATTGGGAGATATTTTTTTTTGGGGGGGGGTATATAGAATGAGTAGTGTTTTGAGGATTGTTTTATTCATTACAACTCATTGTAGTAGATTGGTTCCACTACTTACTTATTATTATAAGTCATTGTTTAAAACTTACAGACTATTATGTTTATCAAATATATTGATTGTAACTCATAATAAAGTATGCAACGCTAGTACGTTGAATATACAATGCTTTCATGTTGTAATCTACTTGTATAGTTCAGCTGCAATGTAAATATTTCATATTTGCATTTTTAGTCATAACATGTTAGGTTTGTTTTCGTTTAGAGTGATAAAAGTAATTATGGACGTGACATACTGAGCACTGGAATAAAAGAGTACGAGGGCACTTTACAAGTGATTCTATGTAATGACACAACCGTATAATATACAACTCGAAGCGAATTTCGTTTTGTAGCCGCTTACAACCTGGAGAGATAAGGTCAGTTTGAGACTGCTAAAGGAAGATTGTGCTAGCCAGCGAATCCTGCCACAAGGCATACAAACCCGGGACGTCCTAAGTCGCGACACGGGAGCCCCAGTCACAAGAATTACCCTATAATCCACTACAGTGGAGAAGCCATAGGAAGGCGCACCTACACAATGAAGGAACCATTGGAGGGCGTACCTATGCAGTGATGAAGCCATTGGAGGACGTATATAATCGGTGAATAATTCATTGCGGAAATATCAGAGAACATAAATTGCTCTTACGAATTTTAAGAACAGACAATATTTAAGAACGGTTTAACTGCAGTTTGTTACCATTGTGCAATATATTTGTTCTCTATTTATCATAATGATCTAGTTAAATAATGTTACTCGGTGCACGTTGTCTGTGTTCTCCATAAGTAGCATTACAGCCATCCATTCGTCCCTTCTTTGACAAACCTGCATCTGTTTAATTCAAAGTTGTCATTTATACCGATAATAATTTATAGCGACTCGGGCGAGACTGATGCAGAAGGACGTAAACTAATCGGATTGGCATTGATCAGCCAGAGCTTTTACCATGGATAACGGAACTCAACTAGCTTGTGCCTGCATGTATGTGATTTTGATTTTTACCGTCTTAGAGTCCTATTACTACGATATCTGCAGTGTGGCAGTTAATAGTGAATTCTGGCACCGGGGCATTATGCCGCAGACATGTAGCATCATGTCCCACCAAATAGTATTTTCCTGACACCAGACCGACCAGACCTAACACTAACCTCTTAATGCTAAGCCCAATAGGCATCTGGGGTTCGAACTTTTCGCATCAGAGGTGGACGCTCTAACCACTTAGGCCGAAGGAGTTGTCGACTGCATATAACCCAACCTTGGATGCGTTAGGAGAGCAATAAGGTTGCGGAAGCAGCTTCTCTACTTTTGTTACCAGAGGGATACTCTACATCGGGTAGGAACCTATGAAGTCTAAAAAGACTAACCGTATCTAGTTAATAACAAAATTACAAATGTTTCCCTTTTCTGTATAATCTCTTATAAAAAAGATTCAATGGATTATTTCCAATGTACAATTTGGTTGTTTCAAACAGATTGTTTAAAATCTTTCAGGCAGACTGCACTTTTCGAGGCTTTCCAAGGATATACGAGTTAGAAATAGCTACAGTCGGGGCTATTATACCACCTCCGCATTTCTTCGAGTCTCAGGCTCGGCCAAAGGGGATAGGTGAGAAAGAGTGCCAGTAGCTAATCGTGGGTCGGTGGTTCTTTCCGGGGTTTTCCCGGGTTCTTCCTCCACCGTTTATTCTGGCCGCCATGTATAACCTATCTTGTACTGAAAAATGGCGTTAAACCCTACAACAACCACAACCTCCGTCTTTCTGATAAAACTCCAATCCACAACTGGCAGACGCAATTAAATAACATGCCATGTCATCCACGGTAAGTACAATGCATATCCCTCCTATCAAAAAGAATTTATGAGGAAAATGTGAATATTTTTAAACAAAACAATTAGAAAATATTGCGAGTACTCGTATAGTAATGATTAAAATTTTGGACGCTTTTCGTAATCCCAAGCTTTTCCTCAAATTGCACCTAGCTAGAAGGAAGCCTTCCTCAAGGATAACTTTACTAATTATATCAGATCAGGCTTTTTCATTGTTAGGGTATCACCTATCCATAATTAAAGGAATGTTATTCTATAGTGTGAATGAATACGATTATTCAATATTATTTATAGTATATGGATAGAACGTTTCTCATTACTGTCGCTTTTGACCATAAGCTTTCATGGATTTGTGTTCCATGTGGTATGTAATTGTCTTAGTGATGTGTGGAAGTGGTTTTTATTTCTTGTTCTAAATAGTGCACTTTTTGTGGGTTTTTTTTCAGTCTTGTACCACTTGCGTACTTGAATAGGATTAGTGGATGTAGTTAAATTATTTAGTCGCCTCTGGCCATCTGCACTGAGAAGTGGTGGAAAATCCACGTAATGAGAGCAGTACAAAAGTAAATCTGTTGTCAGAAGGATGAGGGAATCAAAGGGATGTGTGTATATATATATATATATATATATATATATATATATATATATATATATATATATATATATATATATATATATATATCTATATATCTTCAATATTATATCCATGTATAATATATTAAAAATAATACATTATAATTAATAAAAATATTAATAAAATATTAATAAAACTGTATCTATATTTATGTGGGGGGGGGGTATGAAGAGAACATCCAAGCAAGGTACTTCCAGAGTGACATAATTGGTAAGTTAACAGCGTGAAATCAAACTTTTACAACGCAGATAGGCGTACGCTGGTGTTGTCGAAAAGGTATGAAAAATGTAGAATAAAACGTGGAAAATTAGATATTTACAGGCCGAAGATCATAATGAACGCCAAAGGAATTAAACGTTTGACACAATAATCTGTTCCTTGTTAACTTTTTGCCATCGACCCGAAACAAGTGATACCTTCCCATTGACTAATTATCGATTGGAAGTATCATTATTTTATTATTTATCGGTGGAAAAAGTAATTCCAGCGTAGTTAACTTTTTAAATATGAACGTTGCATATAGTATGGAGATCATGGAAAGTATTTCAAATCTTTGGCTTAAACAGGTCTAGCACAGAAAGGATTAATTGATAAGAAACGTACATTTACCATGTTTTACAACTGGTGTATTTGCTTAAGTAGATTGTTTGTCACGATTTTCCCAAATGCGGCATGCACGGTTTTCGTATCTGGTAATGATTCGCTTCTGACAATATAATGTCTGACACGCTATATTATGTTAATAGATGATAGCATCTGTGTTTGCACAGACAGACAGACAGATAGAAACAGATTATGTCTTTGAAAAATCGTAACACCTAGGACTCAGACGATACATGGATTATTACAATGAAAAAAGATTAGAATATACGCAAAGCTGGAAGAAAATGTCCAGAAAAGGTTAGAATTTATGAATTTAAATACGTAACAAGTTTGAAAAAATGTAAACTCCAGCACAGGCGAGCAGTTGTTTGTGCTGCATTGAATAGTGGAATACTTTAAAGAACGCGTACCACATTCGAAGTTACTGACTTGAGGCCTACAGAATAATAAGCGATTCGAACGGGTTGATTTATAACGTCATAGTGCAATAGAAAAGCATAGACTATAGAAGATACGAAGCAAACGATACATATTAGATTAGGTCACGGTGATGCCTGGTTACTGTCCCTAAGGATTTATCCTCTTTTGCTTTATATATATAGTTTAGAGCTTGATTCAAGATTTCCAAATAGTGTCTTTTCCTTCCCGTTTTCTCTTCCGTTTTTCACGTAAAGTTCGTCTGTGACGCATTTTTCAAAAGTGATAATCTTCTCCAGAATGGATTGGCTTCCGCTGATGTTAGTTATTGTGACTCGTGTTTATGAAGACTGAGGGGATACTCGTTTAATAAATTTTCAAAAGTACTGCAGGTTAAGCAATTCCGGTAAACCAAATTTTTATATCCGGTAATTGAAATCATACAAATATAATGCAATTACATTCTCATTATCATAGTGAATAACATGTAGTGGTAATCGCAGTTCATGTCAAGAGATCCGATGTTCCTGAATTTACAGTTCCAAGTCTGTGTTCATTGGCCGATCGTACTTATTGTACATTCTATTACTCCGATGTTTATATTTTTATCCAATTGGCATATGACCTATATCTAAACTTTTGACATCATTAGCTGACAAATAGACGCATGTGTTTATTCTACATGGTGTTTATAAGAGGGAAAGATGAATTCAGAAGAGATGAATAACTCATGATTAAATAATATCCTTTTATTTATGTACAATGACATTGAATAGTTTTCCAAGTTTAGTTTTTTTTTTTATATTAGATACTGTTTGATAATGAAAAAAATGAAATTAATTTACATTAAATTCGTCAGCATGACGTTGAAAGCAGAAGTTGTTTGGTGACAACGTTTTAAGCATCTGATGTTAATAATTGAGTTAAGATTTAAAACCGGCATGGATTAAACAAAATCTTGGTAATTTTCAATTTGAATTGGTAGCACTACCACGAACCAAACCAATGTCTGTAAAGGGACTGAAATTCCATCAATAGAACAATAGCTCTATTTTGTTTGTTGTATGTAGCATATACTCTAAAAGGATTCTTTTCTCTAAAAGTTTACTTTTATTATAAACCAATCCTGGCCAACCAAGCCAGTGTGTTCACTAATGTATTCTCACCCATTTATAGATTGGTTCTTATTTTTCCATATCATCATACCATGAGTCCTGTATCCACCCTTGATATACCTGACAGACCTACGTAGAGTAGTAGAATGCATAAGTAAACATTGAGCGTAGTTCTGTCAAGTATTACATTTGTGAATATTAATATTAAATTATATTAAGTTTATGCATACCACAATAAAAATGATGCATTTGAGGTAACATTTAGGCATAAGTTTCATTTAAGAAAATCGGTAAAGATATTACAATAAGTCTGTCTAATCAAGGGTTGCGTCTTTTGCTATCACCATTTGTCTAAGTAAGTAGTCTTATATTATGCAATAAGTGAATAAAAGTTCAAAATGACGTCTATATATGTATGTATTACTTCAGGAAGACACTTTAAATGACAAAGTACTTTTTCCAAAACACATAGCACTTAATAACTAAAGCCAATAACTAAAGCCAATAACTAAAGCCATTTAGGCGCCTATCAACCAATTCAAATACAAAATACGTAGCATGGTAGTCGAGACCAAAGTAATTATATCGGAAGCATAGTGTTTCAAAACACAAGGAAATATTAGGAAATATTACATGACTGATCATATTTATTCTGTCAATGGTATATTGGATAACATTTGTATGCCTGGTTGAATAAATACTAACCAATGGGAAAAACACTCCACCTAACATAATCAAATCTACAGGCTATACAGCATTGCACTTTTCGTGCATTTTAACAACTGAAGTTGACTCAAGTCTTTTGGTTTGAGTTCAGTTTTAATTTGAGAGGATTTAGTTTTAGAATATTCATTGGCGTTGCAAAGTGCTTATTAATATATTTGGACCAAATCTCTATTTTGGGATTATAGTAAATTAATTTATAACTAAACTGTGATTCATCAAGACTGTTAGCACATCAACATTTATTACAGACTATTAGTACATAAGCACATTCAAGGTTTGAATTCATCCTGAACATCACTAGAACTCATTCAGAATACTCGGATTTGTGATAAAAGGTTTAGGACTATTTCAATTTTATATATAATGCTCTAAGTTATTGTAAAATGATTACTTTACATTCCAAGAAAATACACTATTTGTTGCATTTTACTAAACCGCTTGATCTTCCCTCTTTTATGTTACTTGTTTAAAGCTTATACAATAGTAACCAAGCATTTGGGGTGGGGGATTCATATGTGATACGAATTTCAATAAAACATTTCCAAAAACTTATTATAATCATTTTGAAATTTAAATTCGCTTTGTTTCGGACATAGTTTTTATAACTTGACATTTCAATACCACATAATTGAGACGTGTCATCTGAGGTGGAGAAATGTATTTTAAATGCTACCCAGGAAGGGTTAAAGTCTTTGAAGAAAACACGAATTGATACAGTTTGACAGACAATACAATCCCTCTAACGCGAAGGCTTCTTAAACGAAAGATAAGTCCAATATTTTGTGGAAAGATTCTTTGGGATAAAAGTGATTTTGGTTTCGATTAGTAAGTCTATTTGTAATTCCTTTAATTTCATTTCAAACAACTAGATGGAAATAGAGTTATGACAGGTTCAACATCACAAAGAAATAATGAAATTCCAAAATTTGGAAGAAGGAAGAAGAAACATAATTGCAGAAAGAGGATGGGAGAAAGAAAAAGAGAAATGCAAAATGAAGAGATAAAAGGGAGAAAGAGAAGAGATGCAACTCAAATTAACAGAAAGAGATGTCTGAAACAAATTTGAAATTAAAATTAACATGTCAAAGGGCAAGCAATCCCACTTTACAGTAATAAAGTGTCAAAGGTTTCTGAATAAGCAAGAACTAATCTTTACTCAGTCACAAAATGAAATTAAGGTTTGCAGAAATACAAATGATAAAAGTTTACAGCCTGTTGAGAGATCTGGCTCTCGTGCCCGTCCCTTAAAATCCTCTTCAAGCAAAGTAGTATGGACTTATATATCATTAATACCCCTGGGAGAAGGCAACAGAAACAACGTTGCCATATAAATAAGTTAAAGGAAAATGTTGATAGAGAAATCCTGTTGAACATTCAATCTATTTCGTTGTACCTGTCCCACACAATGAGGATTTAAATGATGGCATGAATAGGATTGTAGTGACAGTATTCGGAATGCAGAAATATTAAATAATCTGGACCAGAAGCGGTGACATTATTTGGGATTTGATTCACTATACTGTATATGCTATTCAAATGTTCATTTTTTATTCAATGTAAGCATGTTATTGTTTGAACTGGCCATATTGACTTTAGCTCCTTGCCGTTACTTATTTCAAGAAAATACAATCGTAACAATACGAAGTGTTTCATCAAACAAATATATTTCCATACAATTCACATGTATGGATACGAATCCGTACAATTCTCATGGATGGATACGAATGGCCTTATTGTACTTGGCGAACATTTTATTTCCATATACCTTTCATGCATCGATAGGATATGTTTTATTGTGCAGAACAAATATTAGTATTCCTTATACCATTTAATGCCTCGATATGAAGTGTTTTAATTTACACATTAAATATATTTATCTCCATTCACGCATCCATACGAAGTGAATTATATTAATAACCGTAATTTCCAGCACACAATACTGCGGTCGTCTATGCGGCATTCAATCTGAATAAGATAGCTTTTAACAGACAAGCACACACACAGACCCATACATACTCACACGTGTGTGTGTGTGTGTGTGTGTGTGTGTGTGTGTGTGTGTGTGTATATATATATATACGAATCTATGGTCTTAAAATGAGTAATAGAACTCGGTTTTTAAAATTCAATAAAATGTTAACCTATAATACAAAGTGAGAAACGTAAAACGAACTTCCTGTGTAGCGATTCAATACCCAAAAGCTCCTAGAATTTCTAACACAAGCCCTAATACTGAAAGCTCTGGATAAACGTTAGTAATATTCTAGAATAAATTCAACGTTGGAAGTATTGATGTGCCTGTGGTGGCCCGTGTCTTGTTTATGTGCCAACAGTCTTTTGTTGAATCACAATATTACAATCCAAGAACATATCCTTTTCTGAATTACACTATAAATCTATAAATCCAAGTCACTATTTCTAACAACGTTATTTTGAGCACTTTGGACTACCAGAGAAGAATCACTTAAATTAAATAATCTGAATAAATAAATTCCAGCAGATACAAAACACAAGTATCAATAGCATACGATGAAATAAAAAGCCTAACAAACAATACAAATCAAATATACATAAGAACATATATAGTACACACATTATATATATATATATATATATATATATATATATATATATATATATATATATATATTAGTATGTACGCTGTATCAATGATATACCACGAGATGTATAAATTTTTCATTAAAAGGAAACGAAGCTTGCTGTATATCAACTGTACATATATTTTATTTATATCACATACAAATACATATATTTGACCTTTCAACGGAGTTCAGATTTACTACAGGCAGCCGTGTATTGACCTAGTGAATGAACTCCTCACATCCCCTAGTGTGTCCGCTACAAAATGTAGTTCTCTGCCGTAGTGGCTATTTACAATCACCTCTGCATATTGATAAGTTGATTGTTTTCTTTTCTTGGTTTCTATTTTTCTCCACATTGATTAAATCAATATAATACACACTTATGATTTAAACATGAAAGATGGTTGTAATGATATAAGTAGAGCAGTAGCAACACATGGATAGCTACACCAAATACCGGCGCATGGAGATTAATGTGGAATAGAAACTAAGCCTCCTGACGAACCAACAAGAGGTAATTAAAATATTTTAATATATTTACAGTTGATCTAAGTCATTATTCTGCTTTAGCAAGAGTACAACCGAACATAACCCTCTCTCTCTCTCTCTCTCTCGTCGGTTTGACTTTAAAACTCTGTGTCTGTCTGTCTCTTTTTCTCTCGTGCTTTGCTCGGTTTGACTTAACTTTTACCATCATCCACAAGTCCAGAGATATTGTCGGAAAATCCTCTACGTTCGCCATTTCATAGATTTTAGCCCGTATCCTGCTACGATGGTCGAGAGAGAGAGAGAGAGAGAGAGAGCGCTTTGGACATTTTCATATTTAAATAATAATAATAATCGTATTTTTAGAACATTATCGTATGTTTAAGAAAAAAAACAAAACAACAACAAAAAAAACCCCATAACATTAAATACATCACAGTATGTGTACTCAGTACCACGTAACCGAGGAATTTACTGGTTTGCAACATTGTATCATTGATAAACACTGTTGATAAATCCCAAGGAAAGTGCACACGTATCGTTACGACGAACCATATTCTTGTAGGTTACTTGGTGTAATTTCTGTTTCAAGGTTTTAATCCAGCCCAAATTCCTTTTCTCTCTCATTCCACATTTCTGCGCAGTTTGTCCGTTATGCATGAGAGGGGAGGGGAGAACAGAAAGCAGAAAGGATTGTGATGAAAATGTGTACCATATTAAATTAATTTAGAAAACGGGGATTATTAATACTTTCATCATTATTTTTCATACGTCACTATTGACTAATGTGTGGAAATTGATCATTGATCTAGAATCAACTGCAGACGCTCGCGAGAATGTTTATATATGCGTATTATTGCGCCATGGGCGGATCACAATTTGATATACCAATAGTATTGGTATATCAAATTGCTTTATACCAACACTTTAAATGCATGTTATTTGTTGACGCGTGTGTGTGTGGGGGGGGGTGTGGTGTGGGGGGGGTGTGGGGGGTGTGTGGGGGGGTGGGGGTGGGGGTGGGGGTGTGTGGAGAATGAGCATGATTATTATGCAGGTCAGAGATTGTTTTAATTTTTCCCAATTGAGATTTTAACCTGAGTCCACGGGTTATCGCCTTGCCTAAACGCACCAACCTAGATTATGTTTACATCCCCAACAAAGGACTGAACATAGCCCCTTATATGAAAATTCTAACGTAGAAGGCATGCGCCCATAACGACCCACTGATTTTATTGATCTCATATACAGGAACTCCGGATTCCTGTGACAGAAATCAAGACACATATACATTAATATAGATAGGATAAATATACACCGAAACGAGTGAAAAGTGTAAATCCTGGATCCTGCGTGACGATGCTTGATAATATAGTGAAATTGTATATGAGAAAACATTATCCTGCAAGTTGGAATATTTTAAAATTCTTCTCTACAGCTTTTTAAAGTGTCACATTTTCTTGAATACACGATATACCGGTATTAATGTAGGAAATTGTAATATCCTCTCTGTCTCTGTCTCTCTCTGTCTCTCTCAACACCGAGGAAATTTCAGTTTTGGTTGGTTCCTTGAGCTACTCCTTTTTTCAGTATTGGACCATTTTCATATTGAAACAAAGTAGGCCAAACCACGTAAGACACATATGGTCCTGATGAGGTGTAGCATGTATATAAATCGTGGTTGAAAACCTCTTCTGTTTTCGATGAAATATGCATCGACGGGAACTTGACACACATCTGCCAACAAACTTTGATGCACTCTGCGATGTAATCTTCACAGACAATGTGTACGTCGGAACCAACTGTGTTTTGCAAAGAGTTCTGTATTTTCTGTAAAATACAAAGGTATTTTTAAAGTATATATATAAGTACCGGTGTGTCTCAAATCTATATCTCACACTGTTCGTTCTACCATATAGTTGTACATATGCGGTGGTGATTATTGCGAATGTCTAGACGTATTTGCTAGTATTTATTGCTGGTTTCCCACTTATTTGCTGCCAATTCTATCTCCAATTAATTTCGACAGAGTATTTAATGCTGACAGCATTTATTAAGTAAGAAATAGAGACGTTAGGGCTCTTAATTCAACATAAAATTCGCACAGGAAGACTTGCCACGTTGGGATCCAAAATGAAGACAAACCACAATATGTTTAATATAATGTTAATTATATAAGTATTAATGTCTTATTCTGTATGCACTTACTCCCTTCACAACATCCATGGCACGGTTATACGTCTTGGCTCTAAAACTGCGTAGATTATGCAAGGACTCCTGAATAGATAATTCGTTTGCTCCTTCTACATTCTGAAATTATTGCATTTACATGCCATTTTATTCAAGCATAGGAGAAGAATTTGAAATCAAATGTAAAATCTTAATTTTGTTCTCTCCGTAAATATGAACAAATGTTGAAAAAGAATGCGAGTTAGGCGTTGAACATTAACATAATCGTCATAAAATTAAGGTCTGCTTCGCCGTGAAACTACTAGTTGCTTTCTTAAGGATTACAAAGACATATTTTAATTCTAGTCTTACTAGCTATGTCATATGAATTGTTAGTATAATGTTATATAAGCACTAACATTTTCGACTATATCATCACGTTCACCATTTGTATAGCGTCTTGTTATACTTTCTATCTTACCAGAAATGTTTGCAGCCCTACAAAAATGTTTTCGTGCAATTTCTTAACTTCTGCGCGTACAATGTTTTGACAACTTGGACAAGCTAAATGTCACAAACAAATTAATGCATGTGTCAAATGTTGAAGTGCATGAGTTTGTAATTAATCCTAACTTCTTGAAACAAGCAGTTACATTTCATGTTTGTATACTGAACAATTCTAGAAACGAAAAGGAAATAAATTTTCAGATCACTTCAGATAGAGCAATGTAAATGGTGCACTTTTCATTCGACACTATATTTAATTTTAACACCTACCTCCAATCCGGTAAATAAAGATATAGCTTTCCCTAGTTTCCTATTTTGATATTCCGCTTCACCTCTACATAATTCGTACACTGTCTGAAACACGAAGTTATATAGAAAGTCTTACTTTAATTGCGTGAAACCTCTAATTTCCTTAGTTTTGTAAAGAAGCACAAAGTTCCTAGGACAGTGTCTTTGTCTTTCTAATTTATCTGTGAAAGTGATTACTTCTTAGCCAGGCAACCATAAGAGGGAGAGATTGCTCGAAAGCAAACTACCAATGAGACAATATAAAGAGAGAACTCGTTAGGGGACCAGTTAAATAATCAATACGGCGGATTCAACGATGTCTACAGGACTGTCTTGCAGTAAGAGTTTCTTCACATATTTCTATTGGAGAACGTATGTTCTACATATTTTGTTTTCTGAACAAGACTGCTGTAATTATTCATAACAATTTAAATGCAACAAAAGATCTGACTGGTCAAGTTTCTCTCACCATCCCGTCATGAAGGGTAGCAGTAAATACCGTTTCAGCTAGCTACGCGTGCTAAAGGTCGATGTGGAACAGAGTGGATCGCTCTCCATTGGCTGGCTAAGATGACCAAACTTGAGTTGGCTCAACGTATGGGAAGATAAACAAAAATTATCTATTAGTAAATATTGGAGGAAGAGCAAGAAGAGTGAAACATGCATGGAAAATTTACAAGTTCCTATATCACGTATGCGCGTGATACAATTTGAACAGTTCGACTGTGTCAATCGGATAGACAAAGTTGTTGCGTATCGGCTCGTTCAAAGTAACACAAAGAAAGAGTGAAGAAAACAAGCTTTGTAAATTTTAACAAAAATAATTTATTTCCCTAGAAAACACGGTGAAAAGGTCAATAGATGAAACAAGACTTACGATTTACGAAGAAGATCCAAACATATGTTCTAAATTTGTGAAAACACATAAGTCCTGTGAATAAACAGTTCTAAATTGATACAGTCTGAATCTCAGTTCCGTTCCAAGATGGCGGATGATGACGTCAGACGAAGGCTAACACAGAATGTCCAGAATTTTCACTGTAAAGCACAATTTGTATTGTTCTGTTCCGATTTAGAAATACTTTCATCAAATGTCTTTGTCCAAAGCCAGTAGTGTTGTTCTCCAGGGAAAATAATTATTTAGAAAGTAGATGAAATACAGCTACCACCACTAACAACACACATGTTGTTCCTCGTACGAATGCACAACTCTTTCCAGCACAGAAATACCTTTTCCTTAAGGTATTAGAAACTCTCTGTAAGATGTTATGATGTGACTCTCAAGTATAACTGACTACGACTATGACTAAACATTTCTTACAGGTAACTGAGCATTTTAAACAAGCTAATGCGTCATTACATGTACACACGCATGAAGCACACGTGTGATTTCTCAATCCATCTGGACATTACAAAAGCGTAAACAAGTAATAGCGTGGTCACAGCCAATCATTTACATAGCTCTTTCTCACTGTTTACTTGATACGAAAAACCGTCATGCAAAAATCGTGCTTACACGAGTCACATTTACGTTTTAAATAAATACACCGTTTCTAACATACTATTAGACCCATACAAACATAATCATCATAATAATAATAACTACATTTAATGATGTAAAAATGAAATAAAAATGAAACAAAGAATTAGAAGAATTTAAATTTTAACACACATGTAATTTAACTACAGGGTCGTAACACTTTCCCCCATAAAGAAAAAAGAAAGATTTATGTAATAAAGCTTTCTTTTTTACCAGATGTAAATTATACACGAGGTAAAATAAAATTACATAAGAAGAACTCTTATGAGTCTACAGAAAGGTGTATATGAAAATGACATTTCTATACACGGGAAAGTGCATCTGCAATCAAATTATCTTTTCCTTTAATGTGCCTGATGTCAAGATTGTACTCTTGCAAAAATAAACTCCATCTCAACAGTCTTTGATTTTTATTTTTCATTCTGCTGATGAAAGTAAGGGGGTTGTGATCACTAAACACAACAACCGGAGAAGGAGCTGAGCTAACATAAACTTCAAAATGCTGTAATGCTAGCATTAAAGCCAAGCATTCCTTCTCGATTGTTGAGTAGTTTCTTTGGTGTTTATTTAATTTCTTAGAGAAGT
This sequence comes from Megalonaias nervosa, assembly GCA_016617855.1. Taxonomy (NCBI): domain Eukaryota; kingdom Metazoa; phylum Mollusca; class Bivalvia; order Unionida; family Unionidae; genus Megalonaias; species Megalonaias nervosa. The sequence goes on along the minus strand of JAECUM010050071.1, from coordinate 7,376 downwards.
AACACACTGGGTGTTCAACACCATTTTTGTCATCTTGAAGCAAAACTGCTCCAACCCCAACATCACTTGCATCCACAGACAGTTTGAATGGTTGACTGAAATCTGGAGCTGTTAAAACTGGTGCACTTTTAAGTATGGCCTTTAATCTATCGAAAGCCTCTTGACATTTTCCAGTCCAAAGAAACTTGTTTTTCTTTCTCAACACGTTTGTCAGAGGTTCAACAATATCAGAAAAATGAGAACAAAATTTGCGATAGTACCCGGCCATACCCAAAAATCGCATCAGCTGTTTTTTACTGACAGGCACAGGAGATTCAGAAATAGCCTTGACCTTAGCATCTATAGGTTTAATCTGACAATGTCCCACAATATGTCCTAGAAAAGTAACACACGCACGGCAGAACTCACTTTTAGATAAATTAATAGTCAAATTTGCATCCGTGAGTCTGTCGAAGAACTTCCGAATCGTGGTTAGATGTTCTTTCCAGGTGTTGTTGTAGATGATGACATCATCAATATAGGCATCGCAATTGTCTAGACTAGAAGTAATCATATTCATAAGGCGTTGAAAAGTACTTGGAGAACCCTTCATCCCAAATGGCATTACTTTATACTGGTAGAGTCCATCTCGAGTCACAAATGCTGAAATTTCTTTTGCTCTTTCCGTTAATGGAATTTGCCAAAAACCCTTCAGAAGGTCGAATTTAGTGACGTATTTGGCATTTCCAATTTTGTCGATACAATCGTCGATTCTTGGCAATGGGAATGAGTCTGTTTTAGTCACAATGTTCACCTTCCTATAATCCGTACACATTCGGAAAGTTTTATCCGGTTTCGGAACAAGAATGCACGGTGAACTCCAATCACTCTTACTGGGCTCTATAAAATCATTTTCCAGTAAATACTGAATCTCTTTTTTCATGTATTCCTGTTTAAAAGGATTCATCCTGTATGGGTGTTGTTTCATGGATTTCGAATCTACTATTTCAACGTCGTGAAAAATTTTGTTTGTCCTTGTAGGTATGTCTGGAAACAAGTGCTCATATTCAGACAATAATTGTTTAAGTTCACCTTTTTCTTGATTTTGTAAATGAGAAAGTTTCTGGTCTAGATTTTCCATAACTTCCGAATTCCGAAGACTTGTTGTTCCAAGATTAGTAGAATCCAACTGAATTCCTTCATTCAAATCCTCAGCTGGGGGAGGGGGGGCAGGTACAACTAAATTCATTGCATGATTTACCTGGCTATATCTTTTGAAATAGAAGTACTCCATTAATTTACTTAGACCAGAATACTAATTATTATACTTTAACTCATTCACTTTCTTTTTTACTTTGTAAAGGCCATAAAATCTTAATTGAAGAAAATTCTGTAGAATGAGCAAGAGAGAATGGACTTTATTACAGGACTCAAAAATTCTCTCTAGTAAAATTTGGTGAAACCATAGTTTCACTTTTGACTTGAACTGCTGAATGCCAAATTCAAGTATAACAAGCTGGAACATTCCAGACTTGAAATTTGACCTTTGACCAGATTGAACAAATTTGAGAAGGCCAAATTGAGTCAAATTCCTCAACGGAATTATCTCTGGAAAACTTGTTGACACACACTTGATGGTCAACAAATTTTGGCTACCTGACTTGGTCTTTGGTAAGGGACTAACACAATCTCCCATAATTCTACTGAATGGTTCATCAAATGCAGGAATCGTTTGCAGATGAGCTTTAGGTATCTTTTGGTTTGGTTTTCCTACAATTTGACAAGTATGACAAGATCTACAAAACTTGCACACATCACTTTTAATTTTTGGCCAATAGAAGTGAGTCAAGATCTTGTGATACGTTTTATTTATCCCTAAATGACCAGCCATAGGAGTTTCATGGGCCAAACTAAGTATTTCCTGTCTGTAAGGTTTCGGAACCACAATCTGATATTTTACTGACCATTCGTCACTAGCAGGTACCTCGGGAGGTCTCCATTTTCTCATAAGGACTCCATTTTTAATGAAGTAACAGACAGGTACTTCAGTTGCTTCAGTTTCACTAACGGCCCACTGAAACAAACAGGAGATCTCAGGATCTTTCTCCTGTTCGACGACAAGTGATTGTCGTTTATCACCCTGATTAGATAAAAGAGAATGAGCATTCAAAAGAGGATCACTATGATCAATACCTTTTGACTGATCCAAATTAGAAGTGAAAGTGACCTCATCAAAAGCCTGACCAATACATGTGTCAGCTAAAGGAATGCATTCCTTATCAAAATCATTCTCAAGAGCTTTCTTTGCCATAGCTCTGGTAACTGCACAAGCTGGGAATAAATCAGGGATTTCTTTTTCAATAGGATCAACTTTCTGATCCAAAGAAGGTTTGTCAGTTACAAGTGGATTAACCACAACCTTGTCTCCAGCTAAGTCATTGCCTAGCAACAAATGAATGCCCTCAACGGGTAAAGTAGACACTACACCGACTGTCACAGGTCCTGAAACTAAGTCTTATGACAAATTAATAGAATGGAGAGGAACATTAACAAAGCCACACTCTACTCCCTGAATGAAAACACTCTCATTAAAACAGGTCTTCTCAGAAGAAGGCAAAATACCTGAAACTAAAAGACTCTGAGAAGCGCCTGTATCCCTTAAAATTTTAATAGGGATAGGATTGGCCAAATCACCCAAGAGTGATATAGAACCCTTCGACATGAATGGTTCAAAATTCTCCAAAACACAATCAGACTGAGGTTTTTCAAACCCAACAAATGTATTGTTTTCAATACATGACCGTGACGATGACCTCTTAGAAATAAGAGCATTTGGGATAGGTCTATCTTGATTCTGATGCCTATATTTCAATTTGAAGCAATCAGAAATGACGTGTCCTTTTTTCTTACAATAGGTACACGTAGGAATAGACAAGGATTTTGAATCACGTCTCTCAGAGGATTGATTTTTAGAATTTGTGCCAGATTGAGTTTTACTGAGAGTCGTATTTGGTTGAAACACCTTTCTATCAGTAGACTGCTGAGTGAAAGATTTGCTTACAGCAGGAACTTTATGAGTTAAGGAATACTCATCAGCAGCAATAGCAGCTTTTCCCAAGGTTTCAAACTTATGCTCTTCAAGATGATTCTTAATGTCACTATGGACACAGTTCTTGAACTCTTCAAGTAATATTAATTGTTCAAGACTTTCAAAATCATGTTCGATTTTCTTGGCTAAGCACCATCTTTTGAATAACTGTTCTTTTTCTCTAGCAAATTCAACATAAGTTTGTCTAGCATCTTTCCTATAGTTTCTGAACTTTTGCCGATAAGCCTCAGGGACTAATGCATAACCCTTCAAGATGCATTCCTTAACCAAATCGTAATCAGAACTTTGTTGTACTGACGGAGATATAGAGATATCTCTGGCCTTGCCACAAAGTACACTCTGCAATAATTGAGTCCAATACTCTCTTGGCCATTTCGAATTCTCAGCAACTTTTTCAAAAAGAATAAAATATTTGTCTACTTCCGTTTCACTAAAAGGGGGAACTAACTTGATATTTCCTAAAATGTTACAATTTGAATTTGCACGGGAAGTGGAATCGTGCCTGTCACTTGCCAGATCCAATTCTTTCATTTTAATTTGCATCTGTCTCTTTATTTCCCTTTCTTCAAATTGCATTTGTTCCTTTTGTAATTCAATTTGCCTTTCTTTTTCCCTTTCTTCTATTTGTCTTTCTTTTTCCCTTTCTTCTATTTGTATTTGTTCCTTTTGTAATTCTATTTGCCTTTCTTTCTCCCTCTCTCTTTCCTGTCTATCTTTCTCCTCCTTTTCAGATTGTAATCTCATTTGTTCTTTTTGTAATTCAATTTGTCTTTGTTCTTTTTGACTCTGAAGCTCGAGCCTCCTTAACTCTATTTCCATCTTTTTCATTTTTAGTTCTATTTTCTTACTGTCAGAGTCTGTCATAGTCTTACTGACAGATGCTAAAACAGTTTGGTCAAAAATATTCTTTTCTACCAAATGTTGAACTAAAATTTTCTTGATTTCTTGTTTTGTCAAGGAAGCTTTTGCTTCAGAAAGATCGTACTTTCTGGCAAGTTCAAGCAACTCATCCTTCTTCAGACTATCCAACTGTTCTTGAGATGGACTAGAAAGAAAACTCTCCACTTTTGACATTGTGAAAGAAAGCCTGTTGTTTTCACTAAAATTTCAAGCAAAATGAGATTTAAACTAGGGGAATTTAAATTTCAATTTTTTAGCCAATTTCATAAATCAGCCAATTTCATAGATCCATCCCGGACGAGCCCCCAATTTCTTTATGTTACGTATCGGCTCGTTCAAAGTAACACAAAGAAAGAGTGAAGACAACAAGCTTTGTAAATTTTAACAAAAATAATTTATTTCCCTACAAAACACGGTGAAAAGGTAAATATGTGAAACAAGACTTACGATTTACGAAGAGGATCCAAAAATAAGTTCTAAATTTGTGAAAACACATAAGTCCTGTGAATAAACAGTTCTAAATTGATACAGTCTGTATCTCAGTTCCGATCCAAGATGGCGGACGATGACGTCAGACGAAGGCTAACACAGAATGTCCAGAATTTTCACTGTAAAGCACAATTTGTATTGTTCTGTTCCGATTTAGAAATAATTTCATCAAATGTCTTTGTCCAAAGCCAGCAGTGTTGTTCTCCAGGGAAAATAATTATTTAGAAAGTAGATGAAATACAGCTACCACCACTAACAACACACATGTTGTTCCTCGTACGAATGCACAACTCTTTCCAGCACAGAAATACCTTTTCCTTAAGGTATTAGAAACTCTGTAAGATGTTATGATGTGACTCTCAAGTATAACTGACTACGACTATGACTAAACATTTCTTACAGGTAACTGAGCATTTTAAACAAGCTAATGCGTCATTACATGTACACACGCATGAAGCACACGTGTGATTTCTCAATCCATCTGGACATTACAAAAGCGTAAACAAGTAATAACGTGGTCACAGCCAATCATTTACATAGCTCTTTCTCACTGTTTACTTGATACGAAAAACCGTCATGCAAAAATCGTGCTTACACGAGTCACATTTACGTTGTAAATAAATACGATGTTTCTAACATACTATTAGACCCATGCAAACATAATCATCATAATAATAATAACTACATTTAATGATGTAAAAACGAAATAAAAATGAAACAAAGAATTAGAAGAATTTAAATTTTAACACACATGTAATTTAACTACAGATTCGTAACAAAATGATCTGCATGTCAGTCTTGTTTCTAACTTAGACAGTTTGTTCACGTTCAAATATCTATTATAAAAGATGGTTCGTGTGAACGCAATCTTTAGGAATGTATATAAATTTACTTATATGTTTACCAAAATTATCTTTAGCAGAATCTGTATAGTATCGCTCTCCGAGATGCCCAGGCTTTCACGCAACATTTGAAAACTATCTGTCCATTGGTTGTCGTATAATTCTGAATATTGTTCCACCAGTATGTCCGAAAGATTTTCCGAAAGATTGTGGTCACTGAGGTCCGCAATGTTAGGATTATCGTTCGCACACATCCGGAGGCTTATTTCACTGAGCCTGGAATATCATAACGTCTTGTATTTAGAATTGTATACGACGTTTAAAAGCTTCTTTGAAATGAGCGATACAGTTAGACAGTTAGATATACAGATAAAAAGAGAATGATATTACAAAACGATGGTTTCATTAATATTATATAAACTATTTCAATTGAAAAATGACAATCTCAGACATTTATCCTTGAGTGCAAAATGAATAATTTTACTAAATTGATAACATTTTATCTAATTGCTCTATGTTTTGTTAACTTGAATTATGATTAGTATGCGTAAAAGTGAAGAGAAGAAAGTCGATACCCATTCCAATACAACTATCTCATATTCCGGAAACTACAATGACACTGGCTATGAACGGCGAATAACGATTTGTCTTTTAAATTCATATATTTTTCCACTGAGAGAGAATAGGAAGTGAAATCATGAAAATTAATGTTTTGTCCGTATCAGCAGTTGTCTTTGTTATGGTATTTAATGATTTACTGAGGTAAGTTTCACAACAAATAACGGACACAACCTGGTGATAAGCGAGTGTGTTTCTCTCTTCAGTTCCTCAACAAGCTTTTCAAATTCCGTAATTGTAGATTTGAATTGCGTTATCTTCACTTCGTGATGACCAACATTTCTGTAATAAGGACTACATTCATTTAGTGATCAAGATGACTGACATTTTAGGTAGGTTAAAGAGATTCAACGGAGATTCAAGGAGGATACAGTTGGAAATGTCAGATTAACATTGATAGAACGATATCATGCAATAGGTTATAAAACTCTAAAATTTCTTATAAAAGATCCTTTATTTGCGCCTGATTGACAAAAGACATAATCAGTCCTATTATAGTATTTCTTTTCTCTCTAACAACGCTTGTTATATTCATACTTTTAGGCACGTGATTCCAACAATTTCAGTTAAGTGAGAAACAAAAAAAAATGTATCTTACATCACTAACTTTGAGACGAGAACAACACTTGGCGTAGAGTCATTTCACCATCATAAACACGGCACGGTATCATTATTTGACATTATTATCGTTCCATTCCTACAACGTAATTCAGTTTTAAATTTATTCATTTTGCCTTTATAGCTGAATAATTTCCCGCAATACATGCCAAGTGCACTGGACGTTTCAGATGATGAAGTTGTGTGGTTAGTTATATTCTACAATGCATCATATTGCTGTAAACTACTAGAAAACTTTCCCAAATCAAGTCCATGTTGAATTCATGTACAACTGAAGTGTACAAGCTGCTTTGGAAGATATTTTTTTGGTCACTGAGTTTGTTTACAAGCAGTGTTACTGATGGTTCTTTTTACATTCTAATTACTCTGGACAATAATTAAAATTGTCGTTGACAAAACATGGACCTTCTAATGAGATCATATGAGAAGAAAACTAAAACTGTTGCTAGAAATGTTTTATTTATTTTAACATTACGCAATAAATAACTCGTTTCCGCAGGGATAAAGGATAAATTTCTACGAAACATTACTCGAGCCTTTTCAACGGATTGTTTTTATTAACGTCCTGGTCATTTTGCATATTCTATAAAAACAAACATAATAATATATATGAACGTGTTCTTGCGTCTCTCAAATTGCCTAAATAATGTGCGTATACGGTGTCTGTGTGTGCATGTAAAATGTATAAATTTGTGTTATGTAAATAATTGAGTGTGCAGATACAAACCTTTGGTTTTCGTCTATTTTGATATGGGCTTTCCTCAGTTGTTCCTTCAAGGTTTTGATCTTGATGTTGTATTTGTTAACCTGACACCTCAACC
>JAECUM010050069.1:0-24938 GCA_016617855.1 Megalonaias nervosa | reverse complement strand
ACACACACATACACACACACACACACACACACACACACACACACACACAGCATCAATAATATGCTATATTTACATATGGATGTAATAAACAGAAAATTTAAATGAACATGCTCAGACTTAGTACATTGTGTACACACACACACACACACACACACACACACACACACACACACACACACACACACACACACACACACACACACACACACACACACACACAGAGCATCGATAATATGGTATATTTACATATGTATGTAATAAACAGAAAATTTAAATGAACATGCTCAGACTTAGTACATTGTGTATATACAGTACACACACACACACACACACACACACACACACACACACACACACACACACACACACACACACACACACACACACACACACACACACACACACATGAATGCATGCATGCATGCATGTACACACACACAACATTGATAATAAGCTATATTTGTAGATGGACAGAAAATATTAATGAACATGCACCAGCTAGGCACATTGTGCATATACAGTATAAAAATAGAAGTGGAAGGCTAGTGAATTTATACTTTAAGTTGTAATGTATTTGTCAAATTTAAATGGTTCCACTTTTCATCCATTGAATTAGATTATAATTAAATGCACTTATATTTGTACTTTCTCTAATTTCCTTTATGGATTCTGTTTCAAATTAGTGATCCTGAATATTGAAAACTTTTCTTAACCAGTTCTCTATTTGGGTTTTGGATGGAAAGGTGGTAAGCTGAAATTTTTAATTGGGAGTAATTGCTTTGTTTTCTGGCATGAAATAGTTCATTGAGATGTAATGGGGCCATATTGTTTGAAACTTTGTACATAAGTCTAGCCTTTCTCAAAAATATTTGTTGACTTGCTGTTAGCATTTTAATATCATTCAATGCATTTGTGATGTTTTCAGCATTATCTAAGATGAGTCTGCAAGTTCTCTTTTGCCCGTTGAATAATTTATAAATATTCTTGTCAGAAGTGTTTCCCCAGATAACATTACAGTAGCCTAGGTATGGTTGAATACAGCACTTGTAATATAAGAATCTATGTTTAGTTGATAGATATGGCCTTATCTTGCTAAATAACTAGACATGAATTGACTGTATTACATATGACTTGAATATGTTCATTCCATTCCTATGGGATTCTTTAACAAATTAGTCATCCTGAATATTGAAAACTTTTCTTAACCAGTTCTTTATTTGGGTTTGGGATGGAAAGGTGATTAACTGAAATTGATCATAAACTTAGATTGGGAGTGTTGTCTTCTTTTTTTCTAGCATTAAATAGTTCATTGAGATATAATGGGGCCATAGTGTTTGAAACTTTGTGCATAAGTCCAGCCTTTCTCAAAAATATTCATTTTCTTACTGTTAACATTTTAATATCATTGATTCTATCTGGAATGTTTTCAGCATTATCTAGGATGAGTCTGCAAACTCCTTTTTATAAGCAGAATAATTTGTAAATATTCTTGTCAGAAGTGTTTCCCCAGATAACATTACAGTAGTCTAGGTATGGCTGTATGTAGCATTTGTAACATATTAACCAATGTTTAGTTGATATATATGGCCTTCTCTTGCTAAATAACCACAGACATGAATTGACTTTATGCCATATAACTTGAATATGTTCATTCCTTTGCAAATTGTTATCAACTCTCACCCCAAGGATTTTGTGATGGGCAAACATATGTAATCTGTTTTCATTCAACTTAAGATTCAAATGGTTATTTTCCAGTTTTGCTCTCTTTTGTTTGGTAGTGATCATTAATACTTTAGTATTGTCTGCATTTACTTTCATGTCATTTTCCATGCACCAGGAATGAATTCTAAGTAAATACCCAGTCGGATTGCATGTTTATCCAAGGTCTATCCATTAGTTTAAGTATTAGTGAAAATGGTTTTGTTGCATATTCCAACTTCACCTATATCCTCTTCCGTGCTCACTCCATCCCTATAACAGTCATCCAGGGGAAGGATGTCATCATGTGAAATTATTACAAAAGTCTTATGCATCTTCCATCTTTGATTGCATATTTGTAACAAGAAACAGATTAAAATACCAGTTATAAGTTTTCAACATTTGTGCTTTAAACCTCCCCCAGTGATCTCAGGTAGGATTCAGGGATGACATCCTTCTTGAAGATGGGTACAACATAGCTGCAAAGTTTGATAAATTACACACAGTGGTATCAAGAGATGAGGTAATGTAATTTGGGACATTTTTGTTCGGTAGCAGCAACAAATATTAAGTCAGTTTGGTCAGTGGGATTAAGCATAAATAGAAGAATAGATGGATTAATTGGCTGCCTGCATTTTATGAAACCATGATCCAAAATAAAAGTCTTTGGTATCATATCTAGTTTGTCCTAAATGAAAACCATGCCAGTCTAATACTTTTGTGGATTTGTTTCAATTATGCTTCGAATTACAAAGTGCTCAGAATTTAGGATCTAGTAGCTGTTTTGGAATTACTGTGAATTCATTAACATTTTGGATTATATCATTGTGATATATCAATACTAGTGGCACATCAGTACAATTGATTGAATTTCATTACGATTACCACTTGAATTCATTCACAATGTTCAATACATTTGGACTTGTGATGGAACTTTAGGACTATTTATGATTTCACTCACCATGCTGTAAGTTATTGTTAATTTTTCACTTCTATTTCAGGGAAATAAATTATTCAATCAGTTTTACAAAATTTGTTGGTTTTCACTCTTTTCAATTACTTATTTTAAGATGATAGTGTGGTAATGCAATTTGACAATTACATTAATTTTCACAAGTACTTTTCCTTGAAAGTGATGTGATGGTGTATTAAGATTAACAATGCATTGAGATTGAAGATCTGCCATCTGTTGCTCAATATGTAATGGGATGAAGTTTCATTCAGAAACAACAACTCTCTTGACATAACTTTTAAAAGTGTATACTGCCCCACTTGAAGAGGTTTATAATCAATGAATCACAGGGAATGAAGACTATTAAGTTCTGACAAATTCATATTAACCTGTTGCTATTGCACAGATTACCCTTTTCCATATGGAAAATACTCCAGACAATATGATAACACTTCACCCTCCCACGGAGTGACTTTCAAAGAAAATCTCAAGTCTAACCCATGACCCTGGTTTATCCTCACTAGTCCTTAAGCAGCAGAGAGGGTGAATCCTACAACAGAGATAGAGACCTTCTTGATGAAAAATAAAGGTTCCTACAAAAAAGTATTAAAAAAAAATTATAAGTCTATAAATGGCAAACTGAGGTCTCTATCAAGTAGAAAATTTTCTATAATTGGATTATCTTTTTTTTTTGTTGTTAATTCTATTACTGACACGTTTATAATGTTTTTAGGTGTTATTTTTACTTATTGGCCACTTAATTTTGGTCCTCACCCCCACTGCTGCTGTAATTAAATTATCATATTAATAATGGAATCTTACACATCTAGATTAGCCCAAGCAACTAGAAGCAATAAAAGAATATCTACCTGTCCGTGATACTGTTAAACAACAACTGCAAGCTCGCCAGGAGGCGCAAGTGGAATTTGCAGAAGGAACAGAACAATTATTTAAACCAATTGTTGAACTAACTAAGAAAATTTTTACAGCAACTGAAAAAATAAAAAAAAAAAAAAAAATTTACGAGGACTTCCAGTTGAAATAGCTGTTGCTCTACCATCACAAGAAATGTTTGGAGATGATGATGATGATACTATAGCAGAATTAGAAGTAAGAACCAGAGTTGGAGGTCCTGATAAATTTACTGAAGAAGGTATTATTGAAATTTAATTGGCTAAAAATTTATCAGAATTAGCTAAGATTACCGTGGACAGCTATAGAAATTGAAGAAGATTTTTAAAAGTTGAACACGCTGATGAGTCTGTAAGTTATGAGAATTTGGAAAAATGGATGTATCATACATATCGTAAAATTAACCAAATCTGATCTGATGATATGGACTATATTAAATACATTAATTATATAGAAGGCTATGAACATCTGATGACTTTATCACCACAACAACGAGAATTATACCGGCAAAAAGAACAAGAAACGCGAAAAGAATTACAAATACAAAAAGAACAACGAGAACAAAAACAAAAAGAACAACAAAAACAAGAACAAAAACGAAAACGACAACAACAACTACAAGAACAAAAATGACAATGACAACAAGAAGAAAAAGAACGGGAAGAAAAAATGCAACAACTACAAGAACAAGAACAAAAAAAAAGAACACTAAAAAAATAATGCAACAATTGCACGAACGACCATTACGAGCTATGATGAGACCTAAAGAATCATAAGATGATGATACCCCCAGTGCAACTGGAAGTGGTCTTGTTACTTGTCCTGATAACGTTCTTACAGTTGTACTCGTACGAAAGGCTACAGATGATGATGCAATATGGCAAGCTGTTGGTGCTACTGGTGATGCAGGTAAAGTAGCGATGACAAAACTTTCCTGTGGATGCCAACAATGACTCCATCACTACTGAAGAACAACGATTACTTTCTTTTATGGACACGGGTAGTAAAGTAACATTATCATGGTTGACGATGACCACAGATAGTGTTCAGAGTGCCATTAATGGTTTATTTACATGGCAAATAGCATCACAGCAAGGTTTATTTGCACTGCGACATATATTTGTTGCTCTTCAAAATGCTGCACGAGTAAATTTATAAGCACATAGTATAATGATATTTGATAAACTTGGTGTTTCTGAGGTCTCGCTGAGGATAAATGGACATCAAGAACCATCTGAGGATATATTATTAAATTTCGATCAAAATCACTTAGCACGTGCATATCATATTTAATGACTTTCATGGGACGTGATCAAAATGTTGATTCTGGTTTACACATATCACAATTAGATTTACAAATTTATATCCGATTTATTATTTTTCGCTGGAACATCTTGATTTATTTAGACAATCTGTTGATATACATTTTCGAGCTTGTGTAAACAGAAATATCGGAGCTATTGCCAATTATAGAGCAATCGCTGTTATACTCAGTGATAAAACAATGCTACTTAAAGGTGTTGGTGGATGAATGAGAGTTGTTGATGCTCCCGTAGAAAACATGTAATTGTTAATTTAGAAACCAGCATAATATTTATAAAATGCCATATTATAATGTCAACGTCAGTCTGACTCCTTGTCAGATTAAAAAACTGCAATTAGCATCAAAAAAGAATCATGGAGTAAAAATAACGTTAAAGAAGGAACAAATCTTAGATGGTCCAAATAAATTATCACTGACAGAACGTCAACTTAAGCATTTAAATGATGCAAAACAATTAAACACTGGAGTACGAATTGATCTTTCTGTGGATGCCATTAAAACATTGTTAAATCTGGTGGAATATTTCCGCTTCTCGTGGGAATGCCAGAGTTAATTGCCGCTGCAGCTCCGGCCGTTGCAAGAGCAGTTGCACTCGGCGCAGTTGGAACAGCCACTGGAATGGCCTTAAAGAAAGCAACAGGAAAAGGAATTAATAAAAGGGACTCGGCCTGAGATTACTGGGAACCAGAGGAAAGGGATTAAAGATTCCTGGAACACGATTTTCCCAATGTCAAATTTTGATTTACTTGATGCTGCTATTCAACTTAATATCAGGAATTTCAGAGGTATTTTTATGAGAGATCAATTACCAAACTGTCCAAATCAAGTTGCAACAGGTATTATTAATCTCGATAAAAACTCTGGTCATAGTACTCACTGGGTTGCATACGCGATTGATCCGCGTGGAATTGCTTATTTTGATTCGTACGGACTTGCTCCACCGAGGGAATTTATCAAATACATTAATGATCTTAAAATGCCAATGTGGTATTCAACGCTACCAATGCAGACGAAGACTGATTCGCCAATATGCAGCAGCGAAACTCTTGCCGTACTTAATGTGGTATCATCATCGACAAAACCGCCTCATAAAGTCGTGCACGAATACACAACTAAACAACATCGTCGTTTATATAATGGTTGATATTTACGGAAGATCAGCAACTGGAAGAGAACAAACAATCAGTGAGGATTTATTCAAGCAAGTAACAAAACAAATTAACGATGAAATATCTGATTTGTTAAATCTTGCAAATATTGATCAGAACAAACTTGTAGTATTTCAAAATCATGAAGGAAAATTAATGACAAGTAATATTTCTGTTAATGATATTATTGCTCATATTCAGGAAGCAAAAGAAAATTTCATAGCAATATACGACAAGAACGGTAAAATTATTCCTAATAATGTCACTCCATCGTCAATACGAGATAGTATAAGCTAACGATTAAGAAGAAGCGGCGATATAGTGATGGGCGAACTTAATATAAATGATAATAAACTTATTAATCTTAAATCACCAGAATCAGATTTTGATGAGGGACAAAAAAATAAGTCGATGATAATAATATCTCTGTACGAGTTGAAATTGATGAACGTTTATTAACCTCCGGCGATACAATGACGGGTAATCTTAACATGAATAATAATTTAATTAATAATCTTGGTGAACCAATCGCAAATTCAGATGTAGCAACAAAGAAATACGTCGATGAGACAAACGTTTTAATAACGAACTCGGTAATTATGGTCAATAATGAGTTATCATCTCTCAAAATTGATCATACTAATCACATTAGTACATTCTTAAATTTCCGTCGAAATGTAAATAGAGCTATTAATGAATTATTCAGTAGTCCAGCAATTATTGACATTAAACTTAATGAAATTAAAAAAATTATCGACATCGCCACGTATACGCATGCATCCGGATCCGCGTTGTAGTAGCCGCTTAATATATCCATTAAATATCGCGCTGAATTCACCGGAATATACAAATTATCAGTTATCGGTACTACGACATTTACGATATATACAACGATTTCACGGCGTTATCCATTAACTAACGCTGCTGGATCTATCACAGTTGTAATAAATCAAAATGACGAGGAAACATTTACTATAGAACCTCAAGCCGTGAATTTAGGCTCATTGTACTACTGGAGTCTTGAATTAATCGCTAAATTGTTGCCAGTATAATGAATCAAAAACCAACTGAAGCCATCAAATACAAACACAATCAAGCGTGTACATGGCAAATCAAGCTAAAAAATATAACTGACGATTATACAGTAAAAGTGAAAAATATATCGTAGATGCGGAGTTATCATCGACGTAATTGTTTATTCGGTTTCTGCCATTATCGCATCTGCAGGCGTGTTGTTATCAGCAACAACAATGATGTCGCCCTCAGTAATAACAATCGTTGTTTCATCATCAGCAAATATCGCTGGTGTTTTAAGTATTATTGCGGAAAAAATAGCTACTTGCACAAACACAAAATTATACGATTATGTTATAAAATTTCATACAACAACAAGCGCGTACTCTAAAATATCGTTATTAATCTCATCGTATCTCAGCGACGGTAGAATATCCGATGAAGAGTTTAAAACAATGATAAGTAAGAATTTGATAATGAAATAAACACAACAGATAGCGCTGTTGATTTAAAATAATAATAGTAATAATAATGTCAGTAATCGAGCTGTTACAACAGATCGTCGATAATACCGCGCCGGTAAAATCACGATGATATCAGCGAGTTCACCTAATCCTGAATTTAACATCAATTTTCAAACTGCAGCAAATGAAATTGCATTAACACAATTGCAAGTTTATTATAGTTGGCCAAATATCAGATCAAAATCATTCAGTGGATTACCTGCAAATAATTCACTTGTATTTGCAAACAAGAATTAACCCGATGGAACTCTCGATTGGCAAGTTGTTGGCATTCCAACAGGTAGTTATCAATTGAACAGATCAACGAGGATTTTCAACGCAGAATTAAATCTATCACTGGAAGAGAATAAAAAAAAAGTTATTACTATTCATGAACCGACATTATCATCCGCGATAGAAATAAACTCTCCCGAATACGCCGTTGATATTTATCAATCTTCAACCAGAACTGTTCTAGGATGGCCTGATGCAGCTCCGCCGGTTTTTGATGGACCTCCAGGACCTAGAATTGATAAATTCCTCACGACTGAAAAAAAAAATTCATAAAAATTCCAGAATATAAAAATCTATATCCATGGAAATATGGTACCGGAGGTCCAGTTCTCATGGCTAATATTGGTAGTAGAGATTTTTATATATGGAAAAAATCTATATATATATGATGATGTTAAAAAAATATTTTTCATTGACGAAAAAAATATTAAATCATTTTCTGTTCCGATTGTTTCTGAATACACTCGGGTATTTAATGATCTACGAAATCTGTATTCAGAATTATCACAACATTATAATGATGATATAAAACAACAGATCATTGAAATAATTCAACATTTGAATTATGTTATATCAGATCTAAATGATATGAATAAAATACTTATTAGCACAGTATTTTATGACTTCATGACTGTAGATTTTGATAGACCCAGTCCATCATATGATGAGATTAAACGATTATTTCTCAGCCACTACAAAATAAAAGAACAACAACTGTCAAAATTTATAATACCAGGATATGACGATAGCGAGTTAGGAAAATCAGATAGTGACAACATCTATGATTATTTTCCAAAAATTCTTGAATCCTGGAGAAAAATAGCCACCGCCGAATATTCTCAAATACAACAATGATCCGTGCGAAGGCGGCCGTCATATTTCACCGGGAATTGTAAATATTACTTCAACGATCGCGGTTAATCTTGTTTGCGACGTAATCGACGGCAGTTTACAAGTAAATCTTGAACAATCAAATCAAGCCCACCAAGGATATATTTTATATTCATTTACTCCGCAAGCTCCGCCTGGACGTTTAATTGTATCAGAACCGATTAATCCCGTTTATTTACGAACTCATAATCAATTGTTGTCACGGATAAATTTTAAACTTACTGATCAAATTGGACATCTGATTGATCTGCGTAGTGTATTTCTGAATATAAATTTATACGTAAGCGGGTAAAATAATTAAAATCAATTAAGAATTCGATGGTGAATAATAATTTTACAACCTTCAGAATTAATAATTAATCGTTCTACTTCATGTTTTTGATT
Organism: Megalonaias nervosa; assembly: GCA_016617855.1. Classification (NCBI taxonomy): domain Eukaryota; kingdom Metazoa; phylum Mollusca; class Bivalvia; order Unionida; family Unionidae; genus Megalonaias; species Megalonaias nervosa. The sequence goes on along the minus strand of JAECUM010050069.1, from coordinate 15,818 downwards.
GATGCAGAATCACCACATAATTATATATTTTGTATGAAATGTGGTGATTCTGCATTAACGATAGAAGTATCAGATTGATCAAATAACCGTTCTACTGCGGTGTTTTTCATCGCTGAGGAATCGCCACATATATTATTATGAAAATGTGGCGATTCCTCATCAACGATAGAAGTATCAGATTGCCAAATAAATGCTTTTATGTCGTGATAAAAAATCACCATTGGGATATATCACAACAAAATGACAAAAACAACAAATCAAAATCTATTTTAATAAGAGTATTATTAAAAATCGGATAATAATTGCTCTAATACTTAAATGGTATTATAATCACTAGTTACAGGGCATTCACTCTCATCTTCAACAATGCAAGCGGACATAATATCCTTTAATTGTCTTATATGAGTGTTCATTATTCTTTTTGTTTCGAGTTCACGAGATAATTCTGAGCTTATTTTCTCGATTGCGCATGCAAGTGAAACACATTTTTTAACCTGAACTTCTGTAACTGTTGCTAAGGACTGTATCATCGCCTGTTGAATCAGTTTTATGAATCTGTAATCGGCTGGTAGTGTGTATTTATTCTCAAGTTTTTGATGCTGTAATGATTCAAAATCACGCATAATTTTCTGAGGATTAAGTTCTTCGGAAAGTTTTATTCCTTCGTCATTTAATTTTTTAATAGCAGAAATAATAACACCAATATTTTCAAAATTCATTATATACAGTAAATATTTGTTTAATAATAAACCAAAAATACCAATGAAATAAAGTAATTAATATTAATAAATATAAAATATACTTCTTCATGTTTGTGATACTGAAACGTGATTTTCTGTTTAAATTTCTTTGAAAACGCTGATTTATATATATTATTTCCGACAAGTTGTACTGAGGATGAAACAGTGTCAAAATATTTACCAGCTGCACTAATCGATGGAAATATTATTTCTTCGCCCGTCTCTGCATTTACAGATTTATTGCAAGGAACTGAACAATCAATCATTAGCCATTTACATTTGTTATTTGCTTTAATTATTATATATATAATTAAAATTTAATTAAATACATATTTGCTTTAATTGTAATGAAGGGATTTAAGAGATTATCAGCAATTCAACCCGATAGAAAAAGATTTGATCTTGACAGACTATCAAAACATAATTTTATTCACATGAAGAAAATGGCCCTAACAAACAGAGATATAATTAATCGTATTAGTGAAGCAAAGAAAGAATTTCTCAATGATGATGCAACTCATACATGGTCAACATTCAAAATTATTAATACTGTTGATACCAGAATGAATGATTCACGCGCAAAAGAAATTATTAATTATTTCAATAATCAGAAATATTTTATTCTAATAAAATTTATTATAAAAACCGACGACGACACATGGATTATTTGTAATAAACATGATCCTGTCAAACTGGAGGTAATATTGTTATATTAAGTAAAAACTCCAGACCAGGAACTTTAACTGGAATTGACAAACCGTATTATGAACAAGCGTATCCTATGACCGCGGTTGTTTATGATATTTATTCGATAAATAATAAACCTAACATTAGTGATCTTATGCCAATGAAATTTTCTCAATTAAACTGTGTAGCCAAACGTGTTACAGAACATATTACAAACACGATACGTGGAAACGGCTTAACTAATTTGCAACGTGAAAAAATAAATAATTGGGCAGGAACAGTTAAAGATACTGGAGCGTCAATCAGTGATGTTGCTGAGTTAGAAAAGAAACTAAGATTTCTGATCACGGTAAAAACATTAACCGGAGAGATTTTATTCAAACCGAAATACACAAAAATGGTGCTCCGATAACGATTATTGATCATAACGCACACGCGTGGATGGCCGCAGTAACTATATTTCCACGAGACAGAACAGTTAGATTTTACAATGATAATATGTTTGATTTTATTAACGATATTAGTAAAAATGACCCAGTATCCGTATGGTTATTTCAAAGTTCAGATGAAATGAATTATGATCAGTTTGTAAGACCGAACGGAAATATTTATCTTTCAGAATTTCTACCCGGCGAGATGAACAATCTTGCACTAAAATATGTAAGTGATGCCGATCAATTACTGAATAAATATTTTACTGTCCCATCAGTTGCTGCACATATTGCTCAGGAGAAAAACTCATGGAAACCTACAAGATCAGAATTTCTTGAGGATATCCAGCACAGTTGTGTCGAATACGGACATGGCGGATTGTGGAATACTAAATACAATTGCAACGAAGTTATTTCAGTTGATATGGTAGCGTGTTATCATGGACGTTTTCTTTTATATGGAGAATGTTCTAAATATTTTGAACGATTTGGACATCCAACGCATGAAATGACAAGAGTTGTGATAAATGGGCCTTTATCAGATTTTGATCTGATCAGATTTGCCTGAGTGGAATCGTTTTCGTTTACTGAAAATCTACATCCGATTGTTTATGCGTGGTTTGGAAGATATTTCTCAGAGCGACATTGGGTTCCAACGGTGTTATTACGATACATGATTGATGCTGGAGTTTTAACATCGTTGATCGTAAATGAAGCAATTGTATCATATAGTTCGCAGAAACAAGTTCGGTTACCAGAACCAGATAAATTTAATGTGGATGATATTAAAAAGAATTTTCCCTACCTTGACGAAGATGAAATCAATAAAATTATCAATAATATGTCTAAATGCAGAAATGAAAGTAATGAAAAAATTGCAAAGGATCTCGGTAGGAAAATAATAGGCAAATTTATTCAAGGAGGATCATATGATCATAAACGAACATGCACAAGATTAATCATGGACAATGTTGAATTAGATTTTATAATTACTGATACAACTGAGAAAAATACGTTTATAAGTCGAAGTAACGCGTATTTATCAGGCTGAACTAAATTAGGTACAATTGTAAGTTATGGTGATGGTGAATCGCCACAATTTACTCATTTAAGATCTTCAATGCTCGCGTATGCTTCAATAAACTTATTATCAATGGTAAACAGATTTCCTGATACTGCAGTCAGAGTTGCAACAGATTCATTTTATATAAACAGCCAACACATAGATTTATTAAAATCGTTACTCAGAAACGGCTCGTGGGGATCGTGGAGAATTAAGAAAGAAATCATTTTAGATTATTCTGAATGTGCAGATGTTGAAATCATTCAAATATATTGCAAAAATAACAATCAAATACCGCAATCAACAGCGCCAAGTGTTAGCGATCCTGTTACAAGATATAAATCTGTTTATCTTAACAGACCGGGCGGTTCTGGTAAAATAATACGTGTAATTAAATTATTTCATTGCTGTGACATGATTATGATGACTCCAATGCATAGACTTGCCAATTTAAAGACATGAACAAACGTGGCATAAAATATCAGAGTTATCATGGTTTCTTTTGATGGTGCGGAGATACATGGGAACCATCTCGAATGGGTGAAAAATATATTCCTACAATTATTATTTGGGATGAGCTTTGTACTGTGCCATTAAAAATATTAAAAATGTTTCTATCGTGGTTATTAACAAAAAAAACCCCAGCAATAATTATGTATGGTGATCATGGTCAACCACATCCTTTTGTTGGACATTCTCAGCATGATTGGCTAAAACCATTTGTGGATTATTATGAGGAAATAACCGATGATCATAGAGCTATTGATAAACTGTTAAAAGAATTTAAGAGATTAATCAGACTTCAGCTGGATAAAATACAATGTGAGATAATGCACGAAATAATTCCAGAAGCCCCCGTAGATCATTTTTGGAATTCATGGGAACCTGATGATTTGATAGTTGCAAGTAGAAAAATAGCTCATGATACAATTCAGGATAAATTATTTAAACTACATAAAGAAAGATTTTTGGATTTATCTGTGCCGCTGTGTTACCGTCCGGCGGATACACGACGACAGAATATTGATGTCAATATTCCTGGAACTAATGAAGTACAAAATCTTGCATTAAATGATATTGTTTTAGTTTCCATTGCTGCTGTTGAAAACACATTAAAGATGGATAGAACACCATGGAAGTTAGGATACGCTATAACAATACATTCTTCTCAAGGATTAACTATATCTGATATAAAAATATGGATTATTGATGATCGAATAGAATGGTCAAGTTTAGTTTATCTCGCAGTATCTCGAGTTAGAAGAATATCTCAGCTGCATAGAGTTGTAATGGAGTTTGCAGAAAATAATAATCAGTCTGTTAATGTCTATATAATAAGAAAAAATTATCCAGCTATACACAATGTAATAAAAAAATTATCGTGAATTTGATATCAGTGCTGAATTTATCATGATACTAAAACACAAACAGAATAATCATTGTACAAGTTGTAATTGTGATATGTTGTGGGAATACTCGAGTAATGATCCAAAACAATTTACCATAGACAGAATTAATAGTGATCTTGGTCATATATGCGAAAATGTAACATTGACATGTCTTGAATGTAATTGACGTAGAGGTTCTAATTTAAAGGAGTAAAAGTGGTGGTAATTGAGTGTTATCAGGAATTACTTGTAATTGTTCGCATACAAATCCTCGCTGCGGAACGGTTAAATCTAATCTATATACTACAGGTTTACCAGTAGATGTGACAACACTGGAAATTTGATGCGTGGTAACTCTCCAAATAGAATCAATTGCTATTTTTTTACCACCTTCAAGTTCACCAGATTCATATAAATATATCTTACTGTCGCATTACCTAAAACTGGTTGAGAAATATATTCACGTCATTGTATTGGTACATATTTTTTTGTTATCGCGATGACTGGTTTTATGGAGGTTGAACGAGTTATCTCATTATTCAATGCAGTTATCATGCTTGGTAATCTTACAACCCATTCAAAAGATCTTGTATTTGTGAATATTTCCTTTGCGTATTGATATCCAAATAACCGCTCAGCAAGTGTTCGATTAAATCATTCAGTGATTGCCTGATCGTGATGAATTGCAGTATGTCTTTGTCTGATTTTAACATTATGTTGTTTCATCAATGATGATACTGTGCCAAGAAATTCTTCGCCAGGATCAATCTATAATACTTTTGGCCATTGCAATGGTGATCGTTGATAAATTCGTTCAAATGCAGATGCAACTTCGGTAGTTGTTTTAGCTGATAGTGGCTCTGCTTCTTTATACCTACTTGCAATATTAACGATAGTTAGCACGTATTTGTATGTGCGTGCACGTGTTTTAATAGTATCATGCGGTAAATACAAAATATCTGCTTGATGGACCTCAGTAGGAATATTGACATCAAATACGTGTAATTAATTCTTTTAGGCAGTGACAGATAAATTTGCCATATTGCCTGTCGTGATAACCAATTTGCAGCAGTAGAACGCGAAACTGATGCTGCATCAGCAAGTTTATCAATTGCTGCTTTACCTCGCCAGTATCCTCACAGACTATAATAAATTGATTCCGTTATTTTAACCAGTTTATTAATTACTGGCTCCTAACACTAATTTGCTCTTCATTGCAGATTTTATTAAGTTTATCACTGATAGACATATTTGATATAGAATTTAAAGCGTGAATTAAATTTTACGTCTGCAAGATGTCGTTGTTGTAAATCTGGATTTCTATAAGCAACATCATGAATGTAACATGATTGATCAATCTTATTTATCGGATATTCTCCAGATCGCGGTTGATTTTGTTCATCAAGTCGAATATCAAGTCGTGTTCCAGGACCACAGTAATTATATCCTGGTAGATGTTTTTCTCTGGGGTATTTAGCCCAGGGTGTTCCTGGTAACTTTGTTAATCCCGCAGCAATACCACCACCATTTTTTGATGATACAAATTTGTGCCACAGCATGTACATTTGCTGGTAGGTGCACGTCTATTTTATTTTTTGTCATTGTAGTTGTTAGCGAACTCGTAGGTGTAAATGATCTACATTTAACACAATATAAATCCATAATATTTATTATACAGCATGGATGTAATTGACTTTTCAGCGACAAAAAAATGCGAACCAATTAAGCATCATGCGGCATTACCAAATTCTATTAGAATGATAATAATTGGACCATCTGGAAGTGGCAAAATGCAATTATTACTTAATCTAATAATGCGATGGATGAAATGGGATAAATTTTACTTGGTAGCGCCATCTGTAGATGATTAGCGATGCTACGAAGTGCTTAAGGATTTTAATGAGAAAGCAGCGTCGTTGGAAAGTGAAGTTGTTAATTTTATTATAGATATTGAAGAAGCGCCTTCTGTAGATGATCTTGACTGAGAAATTAACAATTTAGTCATATATGACGATGTAATGCTAGATAAACAATCAAATCCATCCAGGATATTTTCTCGAGGCCGACATAAAAATACAGACGTTATTTATGTAACTCAATGGAATGTACAAATACCTAAAGTGATAAGAAATAATTGCAATATTTTAATTGTGTTTAATGGAATAGATAATTATGCGTAGCAAAATATTTACTACACATGGTGTTCCGGAGATATGGACACGATTAAATTCAAAATCTTTTTCTCATATGCTTAATCAACACCACACGGGTTTATAACAATAAAAATATATGATCCCAGATCACGGTATCGCATAGGTGTTGATAAAATCTAATCAACTTGAACATCTAGATTCAGCGAGATTGGGTACAAAACACCATACGTAACATCAATAATATCCATATACTTGCCATCGTACAATGGCACATCATTTATAATTGGGTTAAATTCTGGTTTATTGTCGTTATCATTGCTATGTTTGGTTTATTCATTCATCCCTTTTATTAAATTTTTATAGTATCTTTTAAGATTTTGATCGTGGATTATTATGTCGTGTTTATTATAATTCTCCTTTATAGGAACTTCTGGCATTTCAGTATTTTTAATAAAATTGTCAACTAAATATCTAACTTTTACTTGTGGCATTCTGTTATTTGCTATTCTGGTAAGACACTGAAATCCAATACCATACCATGATTGTACTTGTAATGATGACATTTTCTTGTAATCATTCTGAATATCTTCTTCTTGTTGAGGTGTTAGTCTAAATTCCTTGGGCATTTTAGTTTAAAGTATATACTGTGCATATATTTGATAAAAAAAAACAGTTTTAATAATTTTTAGTTTAAACTATTTATTTAATTTAGTTGAATAACAGCAGCAGAGAGGGTGAATTTCAACAATAAGAGTCCAATAGGTAAAAATAACACCTATAAACATTATAAATGCGTCAGTAATAGAATTAACAAAAAAAATAATCCATTTAGAGAAAATTCTCGACTTGATAGAGACCTTGGTTTGTCATTTATAGACTTATAGTTTTTTTTCTCACTTTTTTAGTAGCAACCTTTATTTTTCATCAAGAAGGCCTCTATCCCCTTCATAGGATTCACCCTCTTTGCTGCTCCTTATTAATTTTCTGGTTGCAGCCATCATTGCAGTTAATATCTGAAGAAAAATTGCCATCACTTAAAGTCATACATCATTGAGCATTTTCATTATGTGCATCATTTTTACCTTGTGAAATTACTTAGATCAATTTGTGTTCATGTTTGAAATTAACTCTCTCAAGTTATTTAATTTCTGGTTCCATTTTTTATTCATAACCTTACATTTAGGTTATTCTGCCAGAGGGGTGTCAGTGAAGCAATTATTGTGTTTGAACATTATTTCATTTCATTCTTTAGCTATGTATTTTGTTTATTCCTATCCTTCTTATTTCTATGAACTCATCTTGATTCTGTTTTATAGCTTTAATAGCGGAATGAATATACTTTAGTGATTTAACCTGACTTTTACTATCTTGTTAATCAGAAGGAGTCCTTACTTTCATTCATGTGTGTGTGTGTGTTGTGATTGAACAACTCTTGGAATGTATATATACTGTAAAAATGTATATATTCTGTAAAAATGTATATATTCTGTAAAAATGTACTTGATTTAACCTGACTTTTACTATCTTGTTAATCAGAATGAGTCCTTACTTTCATTCATGTGTGTGTGTGTTGTGATGGAACAAATCTTGGAATGTATATATTCTGTAAAAATGTATATATTCTGTAAAAATGTATATATAAGTTTTGTTTATTTTGAAAGAGGGAGAGAGACAGAGAAACAGACCTATTCCATTCTGCCCTTATTCTATATAGGATTATGCTTTTAAAGAAAATATCAAATAATGAAATCAGATGAAATGAAATGTATTTTTTGGTGACAGAGACTTAATCTATCCTTCATGTGTGTGCTTGTCAATAATGTGTGTGTGTGTGTGTGATAATATCAATATTTTATTTAGCTTTTATATAAAAATACAAAAGGTGTGAATAATAAAAGTTGGTCATGATTTATTTAAAATTGCAGTTAATGAATGATGACAGTGAAGAGCAGAATAGTGCCATTTCTCAAATTCCTTCTCAGTTTGAATAAGAAATAGAATCAAAGGGAGGATAACAATTAAAGATTGAATTAAAAGGTGAATTAAAATGACAATTATGATCCCTTCTGGTGATTACCACTGTTCCAGTCCATTCTGTTGATGTCATTGTCCACACTTTATACAGTATTGTTTTGCAGTTTTGCCCCTATGATTTAATAAAAATGAGATGACTCCACTGAGACAGATATTTTGCAGGCAAGTATCATGTAATGCTGTACCTGCCAAATAGCAGTGCTTCGTGCAGTGTTGTCATTGGTTATTGACAGTAGAATGATGATATTAGTAAATTAGGCTAATACATCATACTGTTGTGTTACTACTTAGAAAACATAGCCCCAAAGAGAACATTTTATTACCATAGCATGTGAGAAAAATGGACCATCGGTAGTGTGGTACCAAAGTAAAGAATATAAATAAGTCAGAAAATGTTATATGTAATGGCATCACACTTAATAAAAATTTTATAAGTTAAATTCACAATTAATTAAGATCCTTGTGTCTCAGAGTTGTTACAAAGTAGATCCATTAATTAATTATGATCTATTATATTACATGGCATGTTTGTAATTAATCCCAACCCTGATGAACTTAAATTGTATGCCCCATACCTAGAAAACATCTTTTATGGATTTGAAAGGATGACAGGGTTCACTAACTTTTCTTTATACTACAGATATAAGAACCTCCACTGAAATAAAATTCATGGGTTTGACAATACTCCAGTAGCAGGGAGGGTGAACAGACCACTTTGCTAGAGACCTCATTTTTGAAATTTAAGGGTTCCTACGAAGGCTGAAAAAAAAGTTTTTGTCTTAATAGTAAAAACTTCTTTAATTGATCAGATTTTTTCTGATTTTTTCACAATCTGGTCACTACGTGCATGTCGTCCACCCTCCCTGCTGCTATGGTTTTTATCCAAAAATTGTATCAAGTCCGTTACGATATCTTGACCTCGGATCATGTAAATTTATTGTTACAAAACCAAAGGGAGCAGCTTGTGCTTTTGAAAAGAAATTTTTAAATTTGTTCATGTCCATGTCCCCAGAACACCAAGTATAATAAATATTTTGCAATGTATGATTATCAACTCCGTTGAACACAACTAAAATGTTACAATTATCTCTGATTACTTTTGGAATTTGTGTATATCTCTGGGTAACATAAATCACGTCTGTGTTTTTGTGACGGCCTCCTGAAAATATTCTAGCTGGATTTGATTGTTTGTCCAGCATAACATCATCATACATTACTAAATTATTAATGAATCCATCCAGATCATCTACAGATGGCGCTTCATCAATATCAGTAATAAAGTCTATGACACTGTCTTCATGCAACAATTTTGCGTTTTCATTAAAATCTTTAAGTACTTCGTAACATCGCTGATCATCTACAGATGGCGCTATCAAATACAATTTATCCCACTTCAGCCATCTCATTATTAGATTAAGTAATAATTGCGTTTTTCCACTTTCGGACGGACCTATTATAATCATTCTGATAGAATTCGGAAGCGCTGGATGGTGTTTTACTGGTTCTTGTTTTCGTGTCGCAGAAAAGTCAATTATATCCATATAATTAATAATATGAGTCTATATTGCGTTCGATGCAGAGCATCTACACCTACTACTGAATTAACGACAATAACAACAAAAAATAAAAGACGAGCACTTACAGGTAAGTGTGTGAAATGTGGCACCAAGAAATATAAATTTATTCCAACAAAGACAGGTGGGGGTGATATTGCTGCTTCGTTAGGAAAATTACCAGGAACTCCATGGGCTAAATACCATGGTGAGAAACATTTACCCGGACATAATTATTGTGGTCCTGGAACTCGTCTCGATATCAGACTCGATAACCAAAATCAACCAAAACCAGGAGAGTATCCAGTAAATAAGATTGATCAAGCATGTCACATTCATGATGTTGCTTATAAAAGTCCAGATTTGCAACAGCGGCATCTCGCAGATGTGAAATTGATTCACGCATTAAATTCTATAACTAATAAATCTTTCAGAGAATCTCTCGCTAGCTTTCTAGTAAAAACTGCTATGAAAGGTAAACTAGTGCTAGGGGTTGGTAATTAATTATATAACTATCATAATGGAATCTGTTTATTATTCCCCGAGAGGATTCTGGAGAGGTAAAGCAGCGATTAGTAAACTCGTCGAAGCAGCAAAAGTTTCACGTGATGTTGCTGCATCATGGTTAGCACGACAGGCAATATGGCAAATCTTCCTAAGTCCACTTAAAAAAATCAGTACGCGCATTTTGATGTTAGCGTTCCTAATGAAATTCATCAAGCAGATATTTTGTTTTTACCACACGATACCATTAAAACACGTAGACGTCAATACACGTATAGATACGCCTTGACGGTTGTTGACGTTGCGAGTAGATATAAAGAAGCGGAGCCATTATCAACAAAGACAGCATCTGAAGTTGCATCTGCGTTTGAGCGCATTTATCAACGTGGTGGTCTACCATGGCCACGGTTATTACAAGTTGATCCTGGTAAAGAATTTCTTGGAGTAGTATCATCGTTGATGAAGAAACATAACGTTAAAATCAGACAAGGACATACTGAAATTCATCGTGATCAGGCAATTGTTGAACGATTTAATAGAACACTTGCTGAGCGGTTATTTGGATACCAATATGCAAAGGAAATATCTACTAACTTCAAGGATAGATCTCGTGAATGGGTTGCAAGATTACCGAGTGTGATAGCTGCGTTGAATAATGAAATTACTCGTGCAACTTCCATGAAACCTTCTAATGCGATCCCAAAAAAATATATACCTCGTAGCTATAACGGACAACAACCTCAACCAGTATTAGGTAATGTTACAGTTAGATATTTATATGAACCTGGCGAACTTGAAGGTGGTAAAAAAAGAGCAACCGATCCCATCTGGAGCGTGACTACACATAAAATTTCTAGCGTGGTAAGATCCACTGGTAGACCTCCAATATACAGACTAGATTCTACAGCCCCTCAACATGGATTTGTACGTGAACAATTACAAGTAATTCCTGAGGATACGCAATTACCACCAAGCTCAATTTTGTAAACGTCCAGAGCCTCGACGTCGATTACACGCAAGACAGGTCAGCATCACATTATCACGTGTATGACCGAGATCACTATTAATTCTGTCTACGGTAAATTGTCTTGGATTATTATTTGAATGCTGCAATGACATATTACAGTTGCAACTTGCGCAATGATTATTCTGTTGTTGTCTTAATGTTATAATAAATTCAGCATCAAGATCAAAGTCACGTTTATATTTTTTGTCACACTGTTTATAACTGACTAATTTTTTATTGATATCGATATTGTTAGTGATTTCTTCAGTTATTACGTAATCTACAATAACCCTACGCAGTTGCGATATTTTCCTGACTCGAGATACGGCGAGATAGACTAAATTTGACCATTCAATACGATCATCTACAATCCAGATTTTAGTATCAGTTATAGTTAATCCTTGCGACGAGTGAATCGTTATAGTGTATCCTAACGTCCATGGCGATTTATCCATGTTCAACGCGCTCTCAACAACGTCAACAACAACCAACACGATATCATTCAAGACAAGATTCTGTACCCGGACATTTTCAGCGTCTCCACCTGGTATTTCAACTTCAATATTTTGTCGTCGAGTATCTGATGGGCGATAACTCAAAGGTACATGTAACGTTGGAAACTTTTCTTTATGTAACGTAAATAATTTCTTTTGCAGTTCATCACGAACTATCTTTCTACTTGTGACTATCAAATCAGCAGGTCTCCATAAAATCCAAAAATCATTCATAGAAGTTTCTGCAATTACTTTACGCAGAATCTCGCATTGTATTTGATCTGGCTGAAGTCTGATTAATCTTTTAAGCTCTTTTAGCGGTTCATCAATAGCTCTATGGTCATCACTTATTTCTTCGTAATAATCTACAAATGTTTTCAGCCATTCATGTGGAGATTGTCCAACAAAGGGTGGTGGTTGACCATTATCGCCACACATAATCACAGCAGTATTCTTCAATAACAACCATTCAAGAAATGTTTTTAGTGTTTCTAACGACACCGTGCATTTTTCGTCCCATATAATAATTTTAGGTATATATTTTTCACCCATCCGCGATGGAGTCCATGTATCTCCGCACCATCTAAAGAAACTGTGATATGTACATGATTTTACTCCTCGTTGCTTTATTTCTCTAGCAAGTTTATGTGTGGGTGTCAAAACAATCATATCTGAGGTATTATTTATAAATAAATTAATCGCACGAGTTGTTTTACCTGACCCTCCACACCCATTAAGATAAACGGTTTTACATCTAGATACAGGATCATACACAGATGGTGCAGATGACTTTGATATTTGATTATTATTTTTGTAATATGTCTCCGCAATTTCAACATCGGCAGATTCAGAATAACTAAGTATATTTTCTTGTTTTATCCTCCATGTCCCCCATTCACCATTACCGAGTTTTAATAAATCCTTATATTTTTTGTGTACATAAAATGAATCCGTAGCGACTCTGACAGCGTGACGAGGAAATTTATTTATCATCGACAATAGATTTATCGAAACGTACGCTAACATCGAAGATCTTAAATGATTAAACTGCGGTGACTCGCCATCAAGATAGCTCACAATGGTACCTAGTTTTGTTCCATCTGATAAATAAGCATTACATCGGTTTATAAACGTATTTTTCTCCATCGTATCAGTGATTATAAAATCTAGTTCAGCATCGTCTATAATCAATCTTGTACACGTTCGTTTATGATCGTATGAACCACCTTGTGTAAACTTACCAAGATCTTTTGCAAGTTTCTCATCATGTTCATTCCTGCATTTATTTATTTTAATGACATGATCTTCATCAATATCAGGGAATTCTTTCCTGGTATCATCGACACTAAATCTGTCCGGTTCTGGCAACCAAACTTGCTTCTGTGAACTATACGATATAATCGCTTCAGTTACTCTCAACGATATTAAAAATCCAGCATCAAGCATATATCGCAATAGTACTATCGGAACCCAACGTCGCTCTGAAAAATGTCTTCCGAGCCAAGCATAAGTAATCGCATGGAGATCTTCTCTAAACTCGAATGATTCTACGTGAGCAAATCCGGTTAAGTCAAAATCTGGTAAGGATCCGTTTATCGCAACCCTGGTCATGTCATGTGTAGGATGTCCGAATCTCTTAAATATTTAAAACATTCTCCATATCCAAGAAAACTCCCAGGATAACACGCTATCATATCAACAGAGATAACGTCATTGTAATCGTATTTGGTGTTCCATAATCCACCGTGCCCATATTCTATACAACTTTTCTTGACATCTTCAAGAAATTCCGATCGTGTCGTTTTCCACGAATTTTTCTCCTGAGCAAAATGAGCAGCGACTGACGGAACAGTAAAACAATTATTCAATAATTGTCTAACTATGACATCATCAGAGGTATATTCACGCCAAAAGCGTTGCGCAAGATGTTCCATTTCCTCATGAAGAGATTCTGTACGATAAATATCACCATTAGGTCGCACAAATTGATCGTAATGATTATATTCCGAACTCTGAAATAACCAAACAGAAACAGGATCGGTTTTACTAATATTTTTAATAAAATCAAAGATATCACCGTCATAAAATTTAACCGTTCTATCTCGTGGAAATATTTTTACTGCAGCAGTCCATGCGTGCGCGTTATGATCAATAATATCTATAGGAGCTCCTCTTGATTCATATTTCGATTTATATAAAATCTCTCCTGTAGTAGTATATGTAGTTGATGATCCTCTCTCAGAGACCCCCCGGCCCCCCCAAAACGTTGCATGTTAACATTTTTGTCAGCAGCCTTTGTTAGCTCTAAATGTTAACATATTTCCTGACAAAAATGTTAACATACAACGTTTTAGGGCCGAGGTGTCCCTGAGATAGGATGCATCAACTACATCTACTACTATATACTTATTAGTCAAAATTTCATATTAAACAAATGAAATATTATATATATATATATATATAATGCCATACTCAATCAGACATGTTGGATTTGATCTAACAAATAGATTTTGTAAAAGATTTAATTCGATCAAGGCAGCGTCAGGTTATACTGGAATAAAATCTAATATAATAAGCGATTGCATTAAAAATGTAGGCTATCATATATCGCCGAAATATGGGTCGGTGTGGTTATTCGCGACTGAAAATGATATGAGAATAGCAGGATGGGCAGATGATGTGATGACATTTATTGATAACATGGTTGATATATTATTTGATAAAGCCACACAAAATTAAACATCTATTTTTTATTATAATCTTTTTCGTATTTGCTGACTCTCATTGGCAGAATATCTGTTAACATACTATCAATAATGCGGAACTCGCGTATTAAGTCGTCCATATCATATTTTATGCCACGCAAGTAAGATCGAATTTGATCAAGTAATTTTTTATAGGTGACACTTGCTGTTTTGCAAGCATTTTTTTTAGTCGCGAGTCGAAGTTCAACTTTTTTACACGCTGCTGCAAGAGAAACACCAACGCCGGATATTATTAACAAAAACGGATTTAATGATGCGCCACTTGAAATTATACCAGAGCCGGTCATTAGCAGCGGTAGATATGATATCACTCACAGTATTTTTGCATAGTATTTGTAACATTTTTTTACGCACCAAAGATTTTTATGATAGTATCTGTAATATTGCATTAGAGCGTCAACATCTTGTTTGGGAATGTTTTCTGAAATATGATTAAAATCGACTATATTTTTTTTCATTATATAATATTTGTTTACATATTTTACATCGTTATTTAAGTAACTAATTCGGGAGTTTCAGATACAAACTCAATACACCACCAATAAGTCGCTGCGGTTAACTTTTTATCATTCGCTATCAGCATAAACGTTTCTTCGGTATCTTTGTTTAACACTATAGACACAATTCCAGAAAAATCATCGGTTGAATGACGCCATGGAAATGTGGTAAATATACTGAATTTTGCTCTGCTAAACACAGATAATCTATATACACCAGTGACCTCTGCGGTATGTTTAAAAGTGTTATTTTGCTGCGACCATGTTGCTTTTCCTGATGCGACTGTGTACACGATATTGTTAGGTCGTCCGTGTGTAATTTTAACGAGATTAGTTTTTTGAATAATGTTAGGAATGCCACTTATGATATCGTTGAGTCTTGTGTTAATGTCAGCGAGATTAATAATAACAGTTGGTGGGGTTCCAAAAAAAGTTATTAATATTTCTGTTTACATTTCTACGAAAATTTAAAAATGTTTGTACGTGATTAACATAATCAGTTC
>JAECUM010050068.1:0-30408 GCA_016617855.1 Megalonaias nervosa | reverse complement strand
TTCCCCATCAAATTAAATGGACTAATTTCACGTTCGATAACTCTGATCAAGTTGTCCTTACATCTGAAACTACATATGTTATCCTCATCGCCATGTCTTGAATTGATTGCCATATTCGTTATCCTTATTGCGAAAATTAGATGGAAAAAACCTGGGCAGTTAAAACACGATAAAAGTGCAAAACATTATGACCGTGAAATTGAACCGTGTTATCCGAATACATCAAATGACGCATGCAGCAGCATCCTTGTCTCGTTTTGGATACGGTAAAGGTCACGTGTTAATTGGCTATTCACATGATTAATCATCACGGAAAACACGTTGCATGTTCCCAGATTAATGATAATCTATTTTCGACGGATTATCAGAAGGGCAATAAAAAGAAAAGACTATATTGGCAAAGCAAACATGTATCAACGACTGTACCCGTGCTAATGGTTCAGAAACGAGTATCAAAAAGAAGGAGGCATAAGAGGTTACCATTAGTAGTCAATACGAGTGTGTATTTACCGTTCAGGTTGAGGTCATCCGCTGGTGAAGTCACATACATTGTTCGGTTTCTGAACACGCTAACAGGCTCATCTTGGGAGACGAAGTCATTGTCTTTTATCTCCTCGTTTATGTAATAAGTCTGATGGACCTAAACTTCATATTAAATAGATAATAAAAATGAGTAATCAACATTTACCAAATGTAATTCTTAAAGGATATTTGCTCAATAAGTATAATGTTTCTATTATACAATGTTTATTTTTCATATCCCTTCCAACTACGTTTCAACCATTGTTAAAGCATTCAGTGGCTTGATTTTCATATCTCCTCAGAGTATCAATTTAGTATTCACGTCTTGTATTGATTGGAAAGTTCAGCAGATGATGCTTTGGACCAAGACGATTTTATATGTTTCTGCAAATGACTTATAACTCAGAAAATCAACAAGAAGTCGGTATAATCACTGCAGTCCTAAAAACAAGCTTCGAACAAACGAGACAAAAATAAAAATGTGCGAAAAAAACCTCATTACTTCAGAAAGGTTAAATTCTCACCCTTTCACCCTTTTCCTGGTAAACAGTGTCATCAAGTGCGTCTTCCATTCTGTGCATGTAACATGCTTCTTTTCTCTTTCCTGTACCGTCGTCATTCATGATGATGATTTCGTACCCCTGCACGTCAAGTTGACAAAATCAAAATGAATTTAAATGAAAATGAATTCCAGAAAAGACACGAAAGGAAACCAGTTACGTACGTGATAATTACAGTGCGATTTCACTAGTATTTAGATTTAAAATAAAAAAAAGTGTAATTCAGAAACATCCAGACAGGATAATCCACTAGAAACAATTTGAATATCCATTGCGCAATATAAGAAGAACGAAATATAAAGAATTCATAGGATGAAAAGGCTTAATACTGGAACATTCTCTAGAAACGAACAAACGAATATAATATGCTTGATTAAATACCTTGTGATAGTCTCACATATTCATGTGTTTAGAAAATATTAGCATTCTAAAAGTGTGTAATGGGAGTCTTTGTACAGAGACTCGTTTATTTAAGTTCTGAAGAAGTTTTTTATTCAGATTTTCATTCTATAGTGTGATTAGTCTGCAGACCAGTTGTATTGAAATTTTTTACAGTGGCGTGTAAATTTGACTTGTCTAACTACCACAGTGACTTAACATATTACCACTGTGACTTGTCTGACAACCATAATGACCTATCTGATTACCACTGTGACTTGTCTGATTACCACTGTGACTTGTCTATCAACCTTGCTTTGTTAGATAAAATACAGTTCTCTTAATTGAACAGATAATTTTACTATCATCGTATTCTGCTTTGCTTTAGGAGAGTTAAGGGTAGGTTTATCATGGTAAGGACTTCGATTATTACCCTGTTGCAGAATGCCCGCTGTCCATTTCTTGTCGCCATAAGTTATCTTTTGCTTATAGCTTATCATTATCTTTAGCGTTAGTAAAATACAAGAATACATCGTTTATCTTTATCAGACTCTGAAAGAAGATGTTATATTTCAAGATATTTGATGTTTTATACAAGCTGTGTTGTTAATACCTGCATGCAGTCTATCAGATGCTGTTCAATGAGTTTATTGTCTGAAGTAATGTCGATCTTTATTCTATTGGAGTCCATCTTTTGAACTGTCTCAACGTCTTCACTTTTTCGATCACCATCATTGGGAATCTGTTGATGTTACATATAGTGTATAGTTAATACTTTTAAATGGATCTGCCCTCGTGTCACCGATTAAAATCAGAACAGTAGCTTGCATTGGAAAAATTAAAAATTATTCTGTATGATCCCAGAAGAGTTCCTTATTTCCTGATCCAGATTCAAGTTGATTTTTACATAGATGACGTGAAATATTTTATCACTCAGCGTAACATTTCAATGAAGAAGCTTATAACAAAGACCACTTTATGTAACTAACTCAACATGAAAAGTGAACTTTAATGACATTACCCCACTCCCTTCTAGAAATATGAATCTGAAACCCATTCCTCTGCTGGATAGTGTTGAAACAAACCCAAGTAGGCGTGCAAAATATTAAACATGAAAGTTAATTCAGCTTCTTACAAGTAATGGCTAGAATTCAGATAGGTTGTAAGTGAAAGAAAAAATGTAAATATTTGCCTTTGTTTCATGATGCATTTCTTCTTCTCACAAGAGGACTAATTTATGAATTGACAGTTTACAATTTGCTAAAGACATAATGAAAAATATTATGCAATACAAGGAAAATCAAATTTGCAAACGTGGTTATTTTTGTATGGCTTTACGTGTCTGGCAAATAAAATCCACAGGTGAAGTCCTCATGCTGAGGTTGGGCCAGGGGACAGAAGAGTATAAAGGTATATCAGCCATATCGTGGACTCCTAACAATATAAGCTTTAAACTTTTAGAATTAGATTACAATGAAAAGAATTTTAAGATCAGAAATGTATCACAAATTCGCCTTTCGGCCTACACAACCTAATTAATTACCTTCCATTCAATAATAACAATGATACTACTGCTAACAATAATAATATTAATATTAATATTAATATTAATCCTATCACTGCTGCTGCTGCTACTACTACTACTACTACTAATAATAATAATAATAATAATAATGTTGACCACGATCATAAACAGGAGGAGGAAAGAAAAGTAAAAAGAAGAATCTGAAGGACCAAAATGCAGTGGTTTGAGGCTTTCTTCTATGGCCGAATAACTGCAAGAATCAAAAGACAATACTGACAAAATCTCAACACCTTCTTTAGTAGAGAACGTAGCGAATACTAACAACATTTAAATACCTCTACCTCGCTTCGTGTCTCCAGGAGTCGCGCCAGAAATCTTGCCTCCAGATCATCATTCCGGTCATTTTCGTCGGCATTCCCACCAATGCCCAACAGATCACTTACGGCCAATGGCAACATTAGCATGAAGACGATATTAGAGAGGGACAGTGTGATACGGGCCATCTACAAAATACATATCATGAGAAAATTACATAAATCGTTACGCACTGATTTCCAATAACTATTTTGAAGATTTTACGCTTTACAGCAAGGGTACACCATCCTCAGGAGTTATGCCAATAGCATGTGCTATTAGAACAATTAATCAATATTAAAACTCACGCAAATCTATTCAAGTTTTATATATTTCGAGCAGAAAAAAATCGAAAGGTTTTTTTAGCAAGATTTTGAATTTCTACATGCGAACATAATGTAGTTTTGGGATAAAGAAATTTAAAATAGATCAGCCTAACAATACAATAACAAATTCCAGTATGAGTCTGTCGTCGCCTATTACACGCTTGCTTGCACAACTCTTCGTGACTTTTCTAAAGTGCCATAACTTGACTTTTATTAAAATTTGCAACAAAGTTGCAAAAGACACTATTGGGTTCTTAAATACAGGTGACGTCGAGTTAAAGTTTGAGAAACAGGAAAACTCCCATTAAGGATTTAAGCGATTAAGGCAAATATGTTCTATTTTGCGATCTTGACGTAATATCTAACCTGAATTTCAATCTACATAACAGAGTATGGAGATGTTCCGTAAATATAATAGGGAACACCGTTATTCATTTTTCCTTTTAAATCGAGGCTCACAACATTTACATGCACAATGGATACAGCACATCATTACTTTCTGCATATATAGAACCTCTCAATGTTAAAGGAAAAATACAATTTAAAATTTATTTAATTATCCAATAATTTATCCGACTTTCCAGATTTATGTTGTACCAAATGAATTGAAATACCAATCGTTTAAGAATGCGTCATCCTCTTGCAGGATCATCACATTTTCATCATAATTTAAGTTTTCACTTTTCGCAATCGGTCTCCGACAGGAAGACTCAACGGACGAATTATCATCTGAAGCATCGTTTTCTTTTTGCTTGTAATAGGATTGTTGCAAAGTCACATATGAAGATACGATACAACGTATTTTAAAAGTTTCTTTTGCGACACAAATGATTAGATATATACTAAAAAATAGAAACACGTCTTAACAAAACTGCAACTGTAGTTTTTCATCAGTGTATTTTTGTCTGAATAGGAATGCCAAAACGCTGACAATGAGAACAAAAACAAAATGGTGTAACTACAAGACGCACATGTTCGTCTTAAACATTATTAACTCACCTCAGCAAACTTTTGTCACACCAATTCTGCCCTTTGCGTGTTTTCTCCTCAGAGGCTTGTTAAAAACTCACAACCCAGCCTCAATATAAATAAAGTCACTTCTGTATTGGTCGTGGTTACAGCTATTCGTAACCGATCACATTATTGGGGGAGGTAACTTCAATTTGTTTTACACATTATTGGCTTTCTCATGTTGAAGAAATGGAAGCTAGTTTGTACCTGATGTCTTTCTAATCTTGATATTCTTAATATGCCCCATTCTGGTTCATTAGTTTTTATTTGGTGATTTTGTTGGTAGAGGGAGCACCCATTATCTGACGGAAACGGAAAAGTTTGAATAGTTTGACCCAATCTCTCTCTCTTGTTCTTTCAAATAAGTAAATAAAAAATAATTAAATAAAACATAAATAAATGTGTTTGCGTTTTGCAAAGGATAATTTACTGAAAGTGCGTAAATTACGGTCAAGGCTTATTAACAATGTATTAAAGTGTAAGTGAAGGTAGTCACGATCAATGCCACAAATACGTAGTACCACTATGTGCGCCTGGGTGGGTGGGTGATGTGTGTGTGTGTGTGTGTGTGTGTGTGTGTGTGTGTGTGTGTGTGTTGTAGATTAGGTGAGTGAGTGGTGGTAAAAAAAATAAGCTTTTTACTTTTTTAACCAAACAACCGCATGCAAAGAATAATGTTCGCTTATTCTTAAAGAATAAGTAAATGCTGTTAATTACTGGGAATGTATTTATGTGTATAATAAAGTATACTAATATATATATATATATGTGTGTGTGTGTGTGTGTGTGTGTGTGTGTGTGTGTGTGTGAAGTTTCAATATTTTTTCAACATTTTTAAATAAATAAATTTACTCTTGTCCATTATCTTTTCAGACGTGTAAGTGCAAATTATTTAAATATATTTTGAAGCTAGAACATCAAAGAAGCAGTCACCTGCAAGGGTATATAGAGACCTGAAAAGACGTAACATTACAAGGATATATAGAGACTTAAACAGACACAACAATTACAAGGGTATATAGAGACTTAATAAGACGTAACATTATAAGGGTATATAGGGACTTCAAAATATTCAACATTACAAGGGTATATAGAGACTTAAATAGACACACCATTACAAGGGTATATAGAGACTTCAATAGACACACCATTACAAGGGTATATAGAGATTTAAACAGACACAAAATTACAAGGGCATATAGAGACTTAAACAGACACAACATTAGAAAGGTATATAGACACTTAAACAAACACAATATTACAAGGGTATATAGAGACTTAAATAGACAAACCATTACAAGGGTATATAGGGACTCAAACACAACATTACAAGGGTATATAGAGACTTAAACAGACACAACATTACAAGGGTATATAGAGACGTAAACAAACATAACATTACAAGGGTATATAGAGACGTAAACAGACACACCATTACAAGGGTACATAGAGACGTAAACAAACATAACATTGCAAGGGTATATAGAGACGTAAACAGACACAACATTACAAGGGTATGTAGAGACTTAAATAGACACAACATTACATGGGTATATAGAGACGTAAACAGACACAACATTACAAGGGTATACAGAGACGTAAATAAACACAACATTACAAGGGTATATAGAGACTTAAACAGACACAACATTACAAGGGTATATAGAGACTTAAAAAGACAACATTATGAATCAGGTGCTACATACGAATGTTCTGGAACAGAAAAAAGAAACATTTAGGGAAAAAAGTTGTCCAACAAGACACACATTTACTTCAAAGATGCTAGCTGTTGATTACAACTATCTGAAACGCGCACTAAATATTTGACTTTACGTAACGATTAGGTGTACTCAAGCAAGACTGCTGTGATGTTCAGATTTACCTGATTGTATTGGTGTCTGGAAAAGTATCAAGTTATGCTTTGCATTTGGAGATAAAAATAACAACTAGGATATGACAAAAAACGTTTGCATGCTGTGATTGTTACAAAAGATAGAACGATACTAGACATCAGATAACAAAAATGTGGAATGACCAGCAACTTCTACCAACCATTATCTAGTGTATAACAAAGATTGTTAAGCCCCTATGTCCTTTCTTGCGTTCCTAAAATATTTGATGCTTAATTCTTGCATTTTGTAAGCTTAGCCTTGAAGAAGATATAACAAATAATTAAAATTCATTGCCTTCTTGAGAAAAAATAAAATCCAAGCTGTTTAGAAAATTCTTTTACTTAACATTATCTAGCACATACATCTTTTTTTTACTTATGCTCTGTAAACTTTGTCTTCCGTGTGCATTCTCTACCATAAATAGCTAGGTAATTAAATAGATAGACACATTTTGGATTTGGATTTTTTTAACGTAGCTTTATCAATTTTCAGTCATATCGCTACGATGTCTGCAGTGTGGCAGTTTATAGTGATGTCTAGTACTGAGCATCATGCCGCAGGCATGTAGCATGATGTTCCACTCAGTCATATTATCCTGACACCAGGCCAATCAGTCCTAACACTAACCTCTTAATGCTGAGCGCCAAGCCAGGCAGCTGTTTTGTAAGTCTTTGGTATGACTCGGCTGGGGATCGAACCCACGACCTCCTGCATCCGAGGCGGACGCTCTAACCACTAGGCCACCGGAGCGGTCGATATACACATATACACAGATAATTAAATAGATATTTTAAGGGAAATAGTTTGTGAATTTTACCAAGTATCTAATTAGGAAATTACAGAATTATGCTAATTCTTTAACGTTTTTGAGAATCTTTTACGCCATATCTCTAATGTATATAAAACGCGCTCTTTCATTAGTTAAACAACACAAAAACAGCCCTTTTCGCACTTGTGACGTCATTGCTGTACATGTGACATTTTGGCTATTTTTTTAATAAGATTTTCAGTGTGCTGGAATGGAGACAATTACCCTTTGCTTTTTATTTGAGGATGTTAATTCTAGTTTTACTGTCTTTTAAATTCAATTTGCGAAATTAAAAATACTAACCAAGCCCTCAAATCTTGAAACCTAAAACAATAATATCCAAATATTTATTGATATTGAACATTAAAAATATGTAGTTTAGCCGAGTAATGCTTGCCAAGTTTTGGAGCTAACTCCATGTGACTGCTATTGGACATATTTAAATAGAGGCAACATTTTGCTGGTTGTAGCAAACCAATGTGTGTGTATGTGTGTGTGATTTGGATTTTTTAGTGCCTGGAAAAGTATCAGTTATGCCTTGCGTTCGGAGATAAATATAACAACTAGGAGATGACAAACGAAAAACCCGTTTGCATGTTGTGATTGTTACAAAAGATAGAACGATACTAGACATCAGATAACAAAAATGTGGAATGACCAGCAACTTCTACCAACCATTATCTAGTGTATAACAATGACTGTTAAGCTCCTATGTCCTTTCTTGCGTTCCTAAAATATTTGATGCTTAATTTTTGCATTTTGTAAGCTTAGCCTTGAAGAAGATATAACAAATAATTAAAATTCATTGCCTTCTTGAGAAAAAATAAAATCCAAGCTGTTTAGAAAATTCTTTTACTTAACATTATCTAGTACATACATCTTTTTCTTATGCTCTGTAAACTTTGTCTTCCGTGTCTACCATAAATAGCTAGGTAACTAAATAGATAGATACATATAGGTAGGTAATTAAATAGATATTTTAAGGTGAACTAGTTAGTGAATTTTACCAAGTATCTAATTAGAAAAATACAGATTTACGCTAATTCTTTAATGTTTGGAGATTTTTTACTCCATATCTCCAGTACATAAGAAACGCGCCTTTTCATTGATTAAACAGCACAAACATTAGCCCTTTTTGCACTTGTGACATCGTGACTGTACATGTGACGTAGTGTAAGTGAGAATTACAATTTCGGCTATTTTTCGATAAAATTTTCAGTGTCCTGGAATAGAGACAATTGCCTTTTGTTTTTTATTTGAGGACGTTGATTCTGGTTTTACTGTCTTTTAAATTCAATTTGCGAAATTAAAACTAATATCCAAGCCCTCAGATCCTCAAACGTAAAACAGTAATATCTAAATATTTATTGATATTGATCTAACAGTAATATCTAAATATTTGTTGATATTTATCTTCGCAAATACGTAATCTAGCCGAGTATTACTTGCCAATTTTTTGGAGCTAATCCCATGTGACTGCTAATCGATGTATCTAAGTATAAAAACTACTTTTTGCTGGTAATAGCAAAATAATGTGTGTGATTGGGATATTTGACGTAGCTTTAACAATTTTTCGGTCATATCGCTACGATGTCTGCAGTGTGGCCGTTTATAGTGATGCCTAGCACTGGGACATCTTGCCGCAGACATGTAGCATGTTCCACCCAGTCACTTTATCCTGACACCAGGCCGACCAGTCCTAACACCAACCTCTTAATGCTGAGCACCAAGCGAGGCATTGGTTAGTAGCATTTTTGTAAGTTTTTGGTATGACTCGGCCGGGGTTCGAACCCGATGCCTCCCGCATCCGAGGCGGACGCTCTAACCACTAGGCTACCGGAGCGGTCTGTAGCAAAATAATATAAATTTGTTGCTTATTTAAAGGGCATTATAAGCAATGAATACCAGTTTGTACAAGTTTATAGGAAATCAATATCAGCTGAAGATAATCCGCACTGTTTTACTTATATTTGTAATACAAGTTTTGTTTTTAAGTTGGAGGAGAGAATTTATGTTTATTTTTATCTTTAAAATAAATTTAAATGTTATATTGTTTATCATACCGAGTATGTGATAATAAAAAATATCATACGGAGTATGTGATACTAAAAGTTACATTAAAATATGAATTATATAGTTCTATGGAGACATAAGAGCTATAATCAAGGATATTAGTTTGATATGCCAAATGCAAAAGGAGCTACAGCAACATAGTAAGGGATAATGTAGAAATATGCTGTCATCGAACAACGTAAACGATTTTGAAATTCGACCAATTAGTCACGGCAAACAATCAGCATCTCATTCATTGTTAAAATAGCAATGTTTATAATAAGTAACCGTTAGTAAATTATGCAGCTTTATGAGATTTTTGAAAAACAGATTTACAAATTAAAAGTGCTTGGTAGAGTGCAAAAGGGCAATTATTGCTACAGTTTCAGTAAACACCTGTAGATTTCTTCCTCAAATTCAGATTGTATAATATCCTCGTATTAATTGGCAAGAATGAATTTTGCAGAGAACATTCGGCATTGTTGCTAAGGTAATTTTGCTTTATTTTGAGGAATCCCCCTTAATCTTTCAAGATTAAAATATGGTTTTCTTATTGTAAAATTTAAAAATATCCTCGACAAAAGTGTTGAGATTGTCGAGGTTATTATGATAAAGATGATGTAAAATCGCAGTTTATATATACGATATAAGAATTTTAGCGAAATTGGGGGCTGGTCATGAAAAACTAATTTATTTTTTTACTAAATGTTCATTTTCTACCATTTTGAGGCACACTCTAAAACTAAATTTCACAGTTGATACCTTAATCTTCGTCATGCTCTACAAAATGTATACAATGTTTAAAACGCGACTGGACAGATTGCTTTAAGATTTATTTTTTGTGGTTTTACGGCGAACGAGCACTCTAATGTTATTTAGCACCACAGAAAAGGTTATATGCTAGACAACTTGCAGCATATAAAAGGCTTATTATCGACCAGCAATAATAAGACCAAATAATTAAAAGCAAACGGGGATGGTGAGGATAATATATGAAGATCAACGGTGAATGTAAATGGTGCCATTGAAAAATTAGATAAATAAAAGTATTTAGGACGAATGACAGTACACACGTTAGGTAAAAATACTCATAGAGATAACACAAAAGCTATATTTTGGAATTGATGTTTACTTCCTTCATAAAATTTAAAATATAAGACAAGTTTACTGTATCAGAAGACTCCTTCATTTGCTGAGCATGGTAGTAACGATCACGTGTAGGTTGGAGATCGAAACAATCTATTAGAAAGTGCTTCATGGTAAATGGTTCGTTGCAAGAAACCCACTCAGGTGGATCTTCACGCTTTTGTATGTATGAGTGGGTTATATAAGTATGGTTGATTCTAATTCTTGCAATGACTACGTCGTCCTTATGGATGATTGTATGTGTGTGGGGGGGGGGGAGGCAGAGGATATTAGCCTAGGAGGGTTAGACTACATGGAGCTTGTTGTTGACAGCATTATTCTATGATGCCTGCCACTTACTAAATAAGAAATTTTTTCAGGTTTAATATCAGTATAATGTATTTTAAAATCAGATGGTTGTAGAGATAGGGTTAATTTGGCAGCGTAGTCTGTTCTTTCATTACCTTTAATAGAGACATGACTGGGCAATCAACAGTATATGATATTGTGAGAGGCACACAGCTCGGTGGGCCTTGGTCTCGAATGGGTTGTCCAATTTACTATTCTGGAGTGACTAAAGTACTGATATTGAATCAGAGAAGATAGAGTTTAAAATATGCTTGGTTGCGATATATTTTAGAGCTAGATCTATTGCACTGATTTCTGCTGAAAATATCGATGCACCATCTGGCAAGCTAAGTTTTATACTGTGGTTTCCACTAATGAAGGTTGCAACAACCTTTTCACCATCATTTAAGCTGCCAGTATTATTTTCTGTGTAACTGTCCATTTTAGAGAGGAGTTCGTTATACAAGTTATGAAAAATGGAAGGATTTTGTCTCCGATATTTTTTTATTCATGAGAGTAAAACATACTTTCGGTTGTTTTAGAAGCCACGGAGGTGTTTCACGTACAAGTTTTGAATTTTTAAAAGCTCATTTTTTTATTTGTCAAGGCTGGAAAATACGACTGGATAGAACAATATTGTATAATATATAGATTTACCTCGTTTTAGCAACTTCTTTAATCATTTTTAGAAAACACTAAGGGTAGTAAAATGTGTCATTTTATGAGGTACCACTATCAGTATCGTTTCAATTTCTAAAACCTTTCTCTTCAATGACATTATCATAAATGTCACCTAGCTTAACATCTCAAGTAGTTTGTGTCTAATTTGTATATGTGCAGGTTTTCGAGAGTAGGTTTACAAGACAATATTGGGAAATGAGAATTTAACACGGTGTGGGGTTGGTGGTAGAGGATAATGAAAATGGAGGTGCGTGTAAATTTAACATTACATTGTAATTGCAGCTGGAATGTGAGTCTGTCTGACCGTCTGAATGAGCAATACCTATCCTGGTTGACCAATATTTATTCTGACTGATTAATCCTTATTATAAATTAATGCACCTGTTCTGATTTGCCAACATCTTTTATGTAGGAACTGCACCTGTTCTGTTCAATACCTATTCTGACTGACAAGTACTTATTTTGATTTTCTAACATTTATTCGGACTCAACATAAATTGTTCTCACTGACCAACACCTATTGTGTCTGACTAGCGTCTTCTCTGATTCGCCAAACTCAATTCCGATTGAACATAATTTATTCCAGATTGCCTACACACCCGTTCTGACTCACCAACACTTATTTTGAATCACCAACACTTATATGGACTATGTCCAGGCCTATTTTGACTCAGTTTTCCCAAATGTTACTCTTTTATTTGAATTCTATATTTAGAAAATACATCATTCTGCTATTTTGAGAACACTGAAAGTACGATGGGACAGCCAGCTCTGTATTTAGAAGCGACATCATGTTACTATATTTAGAACTTGGACGTCCATTCTTACTAACCAACACATACACTTACTGATCATCCGCCTTGTCCGATGGGGCCAGGCCACTGACTCTACCTGTTGCTGTGGAGTTCTACAGACCATGTCACACATTATGAACAACTGTCATTGAGTCCATATGAAAATATTACGATATATACTATCTGCTTTTTCCACACAGTTGCATTGGGGATTGTCTATCAGGTGAATGTCGTACTGATCTTTTTGAGGTCGCTATATTGGTTTCTGATCCTAGAATGAATAACAGAGTTTGCGATCACCGAAAAGATCATAAGAAGGAAGGTTAGTATTTATCCAGGTAATACACTTTTTGAATTTTAAGAAATCGCTTTCCGATTTTGCCGTTTTCAGGTAGGATATTCCATACGAGAATAGAGAATTAATTAATGATTTTTTTATATTTAAAGTCTGTAATTTAAAATAGAAATATTGTGTCAGTTACGTAAATTGCATCTTGTGGCTTCTCCCACCAAAGGGGTAGCAGTTAATTTATTTAACTTGGCGAATCATTATAAATAATTCGATGAAAAGGGCAGAGCTTGTGGGATCTTTCATAGAGCGGGTGTGGTGGATGGGTATCTGCATTCCACATAAATATTGCGTGCAACGCGCTTCTTGTTAGACCTGTAGCTATCCTGGAAACCTCCAACTGAGATCTCTCTAACCTGAGTCTACTTCTGAACTTCTAAATAAATAAAATGACACAATGAAAACGTACAGCAAATAAATAAAATATATATTATATAACAATGTCATATTACAATATATTCCTGTGCTGATTTACAAGTTCTCAAAAGCAGGAGACCACAGTGTTATGACTCTAGGTCTTAAACTATGTAACAGGAACAAGCAAAACCAACATGTTTAGTAACATTCAACAACGTTAATTCTCAAGAATTCAAATAAAAAAGTCAAAAGACACAAACAGTGTTGTGAATTAAATCCCACCTAATCCTAAGTGTATTATCAAAAGTCCACATGAATGGAATATTCCGAATTAATTCCAATTATCTTGAATGTGCTGATGTACCAACAATTTTTAATGTGTGGCCTGCACGTTCTGACCCGCAGGTGTAAATTTCACTATTCCTCACCAATACATACGATGGATGATATTAATATCTCTTTACCACAGTTCACATTGGACAGTTTTGTCTTGCAGAAACGTACATCTGATTCCCACCAAAACATCTGCATAGTACGCGTATAGTTTAGTTCTATGGATAAAATCTGTCAAAATCATCCAGTTTCAACAAAGTGTATAAAGTTATTGATAAACTGTATATGATGTTCAAAATGTGCAAATCTTGATGTTTATGTACTGAAACTTATTGTTAAGAAAATATCTGTACAACTTTGAGCTATACGATATATGTGGGACTGTCCTAAAATATTTTAATAGGGACGTACAAGGGGTGTAATGAGAAATCATGATGCATAGCCTTTATAAAATTATGTTTTATATCAAAGAGAATTTATATAATGCTTGAAATTCATGTATACTTCAGACACAAACTCAAAAACATGAGTCTTCATTAGAAATGTATCATTAGATTAGACAAAAAGATTTAATCTCGACAAATATACATTGATTATTTTATAGAAATTATACGTCTTAGAGAACAAGGTAACGCTATGCAAATGTATTTTATACATGCGTCTGACATCAAGCACAATACCATTGCTTGGAGGTTCGGCATTCTTTAAGCGGATTCATAGCTATGTTTTATATCTGTCCATTTATATATCCATGAACCATGTGCTGATGGTCAGCATTGTACGGCAAATATTTGTGCATATTTTTGTAGCATGTATGCAAAACATAAACAGATATATGCTAATATGGCTTCTTGCTATTTCTTTGTCTAGGTAAGGATCGGGTTGACCTGGTATCTCTGCAAATATAGTCAACAGTCGTGTTTAATTTGAAACCATTTCGCAAGTAATCATCAGTTTCCGATCGATGATTGCTAGTTAATCCATTAATTTGTCCACAACAATGATTATATTTTAAAAACGTCAGAAGCCTGAAACTATAGAAATAGTGCAGAGCTGAATTTGAATCAAAGTCACGGAATCTGTAATCAGTTAATTGGTCAGTCTAGTGATCCTTGGTTACATGGCTTGACAGGAACAGCACTTTCAAAACAACTTACAAACTATAATTTTCATTTTTCTTTTGTCTGGACATAAAATGCGCCAATATTTGAACAGTGGGTTAGAGGTCACTGGAGTTTACGTTTAGTTAGGTGTAATCATTTAGTCTTTTTGATAGTTAACGTCGTTTATTTGCATTTTGTTTCGAAGTACGATAATTCAAAGAAAAAGTCGAGACCTTCATCTCCAATTTTAACTTGTGCGAGTGTCTTTATAGGAAAAGAAAAATAACAAGAAAACCAAACAAACCAAACACTATTTACAGTTTGCAAAACAAAGGGCTATACCTTAGAGAAGAGTTATGCAGATCTACAGAATGCAGCCATATCCTCCGAAAAATACAATCCCCTACTGTTTAACTCTGATTATCCAGACAACCGATTTTCTAACTAAAGCACTTCCTCCTGATAGAACGGGTAATTAGTTATGGTGCATTGGTTTTTAGCCAGTTGGGCTATCATTTCTTCTTATCTTTTATTATACAGTATGTTACCAAGCTCGAAACTCACATCCATTTGACTCGTTCAGTTTCTGGTCATTTGTTTTCCAACTATATAAAAGGATCCGTAATGAGCGTTTCGTTGGCTGCATCCTAGGCCGGCAAAAGTCAACAACATGGGTGAGATAATGTGGAAGTTGCTTTTCCATTCTGCCGCCCCATATCAGAGTAGTAATTGTAGTTCCAGATGTTGACAATATTAAAGGTGTTTAAAGCATAACTTTTATTTAAGAAATTATGATTATATAGAAAAATGGAACTCGTCTAGAAATGGGTAAACGTAAAGCAGAATATATGTGGGTTTGGCGTGCTATGCTAGATTAATAATGAAAAGTAAAATTTTAGTGAAAAGAATCGTTTAAGAGTTTAGCCATTTTGTAACTAAAGAAAATATTATAGTCTGTCAAATGTTTTTCTATTCTGTTGTACCACATCATAAAAATGATTGCAATTCCAGATTTTGCCAATACTAGAGGTACTTAGCATAAATTATCATTTCTATCGTCTGCATACAAATGGAGGTAAACCCCGGATACAATTATAGTAACAGTAATTTAAAGTTTGTTCACTTTATGCTAGAGACTTTTTTAATATCCAAGTTTGTGCCCAGTGCCGGATTAAGGCCTTCTAAGCCCTATGCACTGAAAATACTATGGTGCTCTCACCCCCTTCCTACAAAAATGTGAAACTTAAAACTAAAACAATATTAAAAGCTACTTTAAAAAATGGCGAAAGCAATCAAAATACTTGTACATGTAGATCGAAATGGTCATATCTAATTCATTCAAATTTGTCATCAACAATTGATCTGAATTTTCTCAGGTGACCTAAGCACGTGTTTAGTGTGCTTAATGGGTAATCCGGCCCTGTTTGTGCCCATATTATTTCTTCTTTTCGATAAGTTTTAATTATAATAAAAAGGGCATTTATTCTTCAAAGAACTTGCATTGTTTTTATTAATTTTTATATGCATGTTTCTCTGACAGCCTACTGCATTGCTGGTCAAATTACTACACAAACCTAGCAGTCTTCATGTCCATGAGAGCAAAGGTCCAATAGTATTGTTTAATCAACTAAAAAAACCTTTCCAATGTTCTTGTACAACACATTCGAAATATTAAATGAAAGTCACATACTATTTGTAAAAATAATTTACGAAACCACACATAAATCTCAACATATTTATACCGAGAACAACGACCAGAATTATATCGCTGTCGCACCAACCTGGAGAAAGCCAGATTCATCAAGCAGAGAACGCTTGTCAACGTGGTAGTCACGTGATACCACCAAAATTTACGTGGTAGCAAACCGATGGCATTTTAAAGCAAATCTATTGATAGTAAGATCATTTAAATTCTAAATAAAATGCATAATGAAAAAAAACAACAAATAACACTGACTACAAAAATTTTTAAAACAATCTATGATACTGTACATTTCTATTATATAACAATGGTATTTGAAAGAAATCTGTTTTCAGATTCTGAGAACTTAAGGTGCATGTCACAAATTTCATTGTGGATGGTAGCACAGCGATGCTGTTTGATATTAATAAAACTTTTAAGACAACACCAGTAAACTGAGAAGTATGGTATACGTTGTTTAACATAATCTCAGCAAATAGTATTGTTCGATGCAACGGTGGTTCAAAATGGCTTGATATAATAGTTCCACCAGGAACATATAATATACCTGATGCAAACAGAACCATGAAAAAGAGATATTGGCAAGTAGTGGGTGAAACACCAAAGTGATAAAAACTAAATGTTGATACACCAAGATGCAGATATTATCACAGAACTAATTTTACAGTAAGAGTAGCATAACATTCGAAGCATGTTACGCTTTGATTCAGGAATAACAAAAGAGGGAGAGCATAAAGAAAATCAAACAATAAACATAACAGAAATTAAAACATTGTTTATCCTTATTTCCCTACGTCTAAATTTGGAAGGAGCGCTGGCTTGTCCTTGTCAGTGTACAAAATTCACTATTAGAAAAGGTTTTATCCTTAGCTTTTGCGATTTATATATAGTTTACTGGAACTGACAAATATGGGTAACAGGATTTGCACATCCACAAATACCGTGAAGATAATATTGCCTGTGATTTATGTAAGTTATTTGCTTTTCCTTTGCTATCCTCTGCCTTTCATGTTTCTCAGTTTAACGCTTCTTCCTTTCTTCCATTCGAGGTATATTTCTTTTCTCAGTCTCCTCCTTTTCTGCTTCTCTTTTTCTCCTTTTTTTCTTATTTTCTCCTCTCCAAATCTTCCTTCTTCTTCCAATCAAATTCCATTTTTGTCCAAATTGCCTTCACCATTTCAACTCATGTTATAACGCTTCTTCCTTTCTTCCATTCGAAGTAGATTTCTTTTCTCAGTCTCCTCCTTTTTGCTTCTCTTTTTCTCCTTTCTTTCCTTTTTTCTCCTCTCCAGATTTTCCTTCTTCTTCCCATCAAATTCCATTTCTGTCCAAACTGCATTCACTATTTCATCTCATGTTATAACCCTAGAAAAAGGACTTATTTTTCATTATGCAGTTAGTGGCTTGGCTGGAACAGGAAATAAGGCATCTGCCGATTGCTGGGGGTATTAACTTTTGAATCACAAGTGGGTTTCCTCCTCTCACAAACTGCAGACCCCATACATATTTGTGTAACAGCTACATATATATGCTGTGGTAGCACTGCGCTTCTATGTTGCGAGTTTTCTGCAGATTATATCAGTGGATGGCTCTTCACTTGTCGAGATTAATAAATTGCATCAGGGTTGAAGCGAATGATACCAGTGTTTCTGAATGCATCTTTCACATATGCTGGTAAACAGAACTGGGCATGAAAAGGATAAAACAACGGGACATTTTGTTTTACCAATAATGAAATTTAGTGGCATGCTTAAGATTAATTACACGATTGGAAAACTTAGCCTTTAACAGACTACAAATGGACTTGTCCAACGGCTGAAAAATATGTGTAGCATGGGCAAAAGTCCAGAAAGTACAAATTTTATGACCGTTGCAAGCATAATAACATCTATACGGATATGACTATCGTGCTTGTGAAGTATTTAAAGGGCTGGAAGGGATCTGCAACAATTAGGAATGCAAATCTTTTCGAACCAAAGTTTAAATAAATCTGTGTTCATGTATCCACTTTCAGATTTGCCATACAGCCTTTTTTCAGGGACACCATCCTTGTAATCTCCGTGGACAAAGGAATGTTTAAATATAATTTAAAATATCTTGGAAGCACTCGTCCATCACATGACTTGTGCATTAATAATATAATTTACGTTTGTAACTGTTTGCTGGTAGAAAGTTTCACCATTAACAGCTCATCGCAATGAAAACTACATTCAGGTTTGTAAACAATATCCAAACTATGAAGAGATCATCCAAATTTGATAACCACGGCTTCTATCGCATAGAAAGACCCAATGTTAAGGTTGGTTACCATAACGCATCTAATCTTAACCTAAATATGCAAATGATGTCACGTGATTCTTATGGAATTAAACAGTTGGAACCTGCGGTCGTAGTGCAATATTGTTTGAAACTTTGCTTATATGACTTACTCGCAGCTTGTTTTTTTTTTATACGATTGTACACTTTGTGTTCTCTTCATGGTCAACAAACCAGAAAATATTTTAGTCCGTTTCCGAAACAATATAACCATGTCGACAACCGACACTTATTTATACGTAACATTTAGTCGCGGGCCTGTGCACGTCTATTACTATGTACCATCGCCGCCTACGTGGATTTTAACGAAGGCTCCCGATTGAAGATCTAGAGCGACTTGGAATTATTTCCGCATCTATGAGAGCTATTGGCAGTCATTCCTTTTTTCGATATTTGTCGGGTAAAACGACTTTTGTAAGCGTCGATTGCCCTTATGGGGCTGGAAAAGCATTCGCTTCTTTTGTGTCCTTCGTTCAGTCACATAAACCGTGTTGAATTTATCGGAACCATGTCCGCTGTGTTTAAAATTGTGATAAGGCAATGGAATGACATCTCATTCAGATCTCTGGTGATTCACATCCCGATGATTCTTCAAGCGTTTTGGAGTGAGACTGCATTTACAATCGAACAAATCTTTTCTTGAAATAATATCTCCATGTTGAGAAGAACATGTTCGCGAATGTTTTTCTTGTCATGGAATCTCACAGTACCTCTTAAGTGGGAGAGGAGGAGAGCAAAGAATGCGGATCAAGCAGATCAATCTGCTGATGACTTTTACGTTGTGTAAATTTGACAACAATGAGAACATGCTCTTCTTGTTTATATGAATATCCTGGAGTACAATCTGTATATTACATTTTTCTTCAGAGGAATCTGTATACCAAGTATTGTACTGCACAGTATCGTACCGTTGCCTACCATAAGACGTTTTCCAAATTAGAACTGATGAATATTCTAAGTTAACAGTATAAAAGATATTAATTACATTTCGTTATTTTTATATTTTATCCATCGATTAAATGTGATAATACAGTAATAATGTAAATTTTTTCTATTTTCTCATGCGTAGAACTTGTGTATTTAGGTTTCGACAGTCACCTCATTGCCGCTATTAACATATTCGTATTAATGCGCGGTATTTATAAACAATATCACTCTGTTCCGGACGCTCATTGTACAATACTTCAATCACGCAACCATTATATTTTTTTCTTTATTTCTTCTTTTCTAAGAGCGGTATATATAACTAGAATCTACTTAGATAATTATTCATACTTTAATAAAAGATTGCAAGACCAGCTGACATTTATATAAAGTGAGTCAATAATAGTACCTGATTAATATATATTGAATCTGCTAAATATATTGTAAAAATACAAGGTTATTGTAATTTAATTGGAAAACATTGGGTGAGAAAAGTAATCTATATCGTTGTTTGTACCAAGACAAGGAAATACCATTCGCGGGATTACATTATTACTCTCACCACTAGGCGAGCCTCGTATGAAGACAAAAAATGTAACACGCTACTGGATTTCCTGACTCTGTGCAAACCCCAACACAGATTTTATTAGTATCGTGCAAATCTCTAATACATGTAAACAGAAACAATAGTCAGCGACGAGACATGTTTCAAATAACCTGACTACTTATAGAAGGTGGTTGATAAAAGATAGTAAAATAAATATTTCAAGTAAGGTGTCTTTGGTCACGCAAGATTACGTCAGCTTTCGTGGTCTTGCAGTCCTCAAGAAGTATTTGTTCAGTGCGCCCTTCCAGGAAGGATGTATTACTGTGTAACGTCGCCTCACACCTACACTATGTATAGACATTTTTGTCGATCATAATAACGTCTTCATTATCTCTTACTGAGCAACGTTTGGTGGCGATGTCATGAATGGTTGTGATAAGCCGTGTTCCACGCTAACAGTGAGGTCTGAATCAATGTTGAATGTCTGAATGTCTTTCAGCATCTTCTGCCATTCATAATACTTTATGATACAGTAATATATTCAAATATCTTATATTCTATAATGTGAAAGAGGCGGGCCTGTACTGGATGCAATCCTGATGGTTATCTCCGTCTGTAAAAGTTTCTCTCCTATCTCTTGGCGCTTCACTTGGATCATGCAATCAATGTACCCGATGGGGGAATAGTCTTCTCTGCCATCAGTTTCAAACAGTCAGCTATGGTGCAATCAGGAGAAGTGGTGTTATGTAGCTTTTGGTTTTGGTTTTTGAATCACGGTTCCACACAGTCACGTCATTCTCTTCTCTAATATTCTGTTCCGTTGTTGATATGTGCTCAATCCTTTATCAATGACATTTATAAGACAATGATACTTGATCCCAGTTTTCAGGCCTCTCTCGGCCTCTCTCCATATATATATATATATATATATATATATATATATATATATATATATATATATATATATATATAGTTGCAGCATTATTTACAGTGCAAAGGCACTAATTATTCAACATTTCGAGTCTTTGAAATGCAAGATGGATGTATAAATGAAAGTTATTAATAAGAACAATTGTTTCATTGGTCAAAATTCTGTGGAATAAATATAAATTTACATTAACATGGACATATCTATATGAATACTATTTACTTTTTACTTTTTTTTATTAAGTTGTCATATAGATACTAGATAGACAAAGTTAAATAATATTTTCCTGTGTATTCCATTCAAAAGAATGAGTGGAATAGGTCATATAGAATTTTGAATTTTAAGCATTGTCGCTTTGAATGCAATTATCTTTCTTAATAAATTTCATTGCATAGATTTATATATATTCTATCTATTTATTTATGTAAATTTATTTATCTTCTTCAGCACTGTTACTTTGAAGTTCATCACAAACACGATTCTAAAGAACTGAAATCGAGAGAGAAAGAATTGACAACTTGCCATATTTGTTTTAAAATACATATATATCATTTTAAAAAATCGGTGAGATTATGGTTTGGGATGATTAATTTGCAAAATCCTCTCTACATTCACACCTATGATTTTCATTTATTTTTACAATAAGTAACCAAAAGTGTCCATGATATCTTACGAAAAAAAATGCGACTTCTTTTAAATAATTGTATTAATTCATTCTCTGACTGGTTTATTGGTTCGATTTCGCATTGCAAATGCAAAAATTAGTGACAGCAGTAATATGAAGAAAGAAGAAGTAGAAGGGTATTAGTAGGTAGGAATAGAATTTACAGGTTTCATAAGTAACTCGAAGCTAAAAGTAGCAAAACATTTACTTCTTTTGCCCAAAATTTTATCCAAAGGAATTGCTAGTTTATATAGCACCAAATTTCACGACGGTATCAAAACCTACCCAATTGAAAAGTTAAAATGGTGTGGAAAAACAATCACTTGTTCAATAGATGGACCAAGTAGATTGCTGGTACAGGGGAGTTTTTTTTTATTTCTATGTATAACAAGTCTCGGAGGCAGGTGGTTAAATTGGCATGGGGATTCAACTGCGAAACCTAATAACTAATGGAATCCGACCTGAGAGGCAAGAGGATTGGTCACCTCCAACACCAAAGGAACACTGTAACCCTTGTTATCTCAAGCTTAGGTTGTCAGTTTGTCTCTTGGGAATTATAAAACTCTTGGATTCCTGTGATCTTTGCCCAGATTATTCCACAGTTGATATTTTGTATTTATGGTAGCTTTGTTTTATGATTGTTATAAGATCTAACCGAACGTTTATGGAATCAAATCATCCAGTTTCTAAGATTAATACATTTCTCAAATAGAATTCAACACTACTGAAAAATTCACAAAAAGTTAGAAATTTCAACCATAAAATATGTGTCCATTGAAGAAACAACAAATATTATCATTAGGTCTTCTAGCCATGATTCTCTTCATGCTTCGTATGTTCAGTCTGATAATTTGCCTTCTCCTGGCAAGGCGTATCGTATAATATTGATATCCTCATGCTATCTTTAATGGCACTGGAAAATTATCTAAACATTTAATAATACTTAATACTAATGTTTGTACAAATAATATTCCAATTTCTGGTCAGATATTCTCTTGTCGTGTGCAGATATTCTCTTGTCGTGTGCAGACAATGTTCCTATTTTCTTTGTATTGATTTCAGTAGTCACAATTGATAATTCTCTCTCTCTCTCTCTCTCTCTCTCTCTCTCTCTCTCTCTCTCTCTCTCCACATTTCCTCAAGCTGCAATGCCAATCCGCTTTCATCTTATTGATTGACGCATTGCGTCCCTCAGATATTGCTCTTTTTATCCCTTTCTTCACTGACTTTTCTTTGTTACATTTAATTAGATGATAGACTACCTATTACTACGTCATTAGAATGTAACATTACTTGCATTTTTTGCAAAATAAACATAAACGTGTCAGTGCCATATAGAGTAGGGTACTGCTTAAACCTTGTAATGTTTAAACCCAAAGACTTTATTTCCTTTCACTTTATCGGACTCTTACAAATATTACATTTGCAAACTATTAAACTTGTTTTCTTCAACATTTATTACATTTCTAGGAAACTTTGTTTTCAACTGATCATCGAGTTTGATTGAAAATGTTGGATATTTCCTATATTTGTAAGTACTGAAATTTCGTTTTCTTCTAAGCTTTTGCCATAGTACAGCAAATATCTTCAGACCTTAGAAACAAAATGATTTCATCATACAAATATTCAGAGTTTTGTCATACAACATGTCCATTTAACATTACCATTCAGTATAAAAAAACGTGTTGGTCATATAGCATGCCCATTTAAAAGTGCCATTCGGTATCAAAAGAAAAGTGTCTTACAGCATGCCCAGTTAACACTGGCATTCAGTTTCAAATGAAAAATGTCATTCGGCATGATCATTTAACACTGCCATTCATGATCAAAATAAAAGTGTCATACAGCATGCCCATTTAACACTGCCATTTAGTATCAAAAGGAACGTGTTTGTCATACAGCATGCTCCCTTAACACTGTCATTCAGTATCGAAAGGAACGTGTTTGTCATTCAGCATGCTCATTTAACACTGCCATTCAGTATCGAAAGATACGTGTTTGTCATACAACATGCCCTTTTAACACTGCCAGTTAGTATCAAAAGAAATGTGTTTGTCATACAACATGCCCATTTACATTGCCATTTCAGTATCAAAAGAAAAGTGTCATACAGCATGCCCATTTAACATTACCATTCAGTATATACAAAATGGTTTCTTATACAGCATGCCCATTGAACACTTGCATTTAGTTTCAAAAGAAAAGTATTTGTCATACAACATATCCATTTAACACTACTGCCTTTCAGTATCAAAAGAAACGGGTTTGTCATACAACATAAAGTTATTTATTCCCCTCGCTTATACGTTCTTTCAATTATTTGTACTTTGTCCTTGGCTTACCCCTGGTTGTTTTTGGTTTTGTTACCATAAGCAAACTATAACCGTTACGATAGGCTAAATTGCTTGCTTGATAATGGTAAAAATGGACACGATAGTTTGGGATCCTTTTCTTAACGAGTTCATTTGTGTTAAAGTCAAAAACTTTGAAAAAGTAGCTAAAATGTTAATATGTGTAACAAAAGGCAAGTCGATATTTAAAAAATAACGTCTTTTTCTTACGAGTCTTGCTCTGGATAAAATAATGGTCTGATAGGTTTGTCTTCGAAAGCATTTTACTAGAGAAAAAAATGCTACTTACACGCCTGTCATCAAATGATATTAAATTACAGTCAAAGGGAGGAGGGTCTGGCAAGACATTTGTTGCTGGTTGAATATGTTGGGAAATTCCCGGGTTTAACGCCGCATGAAAATGGAGACAGACGACAGAATATTCACGGACACCTGACCAGTTTTAAATGACATTATAGAAATAACTGGAAAAATAAAACCGCATCGAATATTAAATGATCTGACTTGAAAATTAATGAACAGGGTCATAGTGGAGAAGATCAGGGTCCCAGACTATATTTTGTTAACCCGGAGTAATAAGGTGTTAAAATAAGTGATCGACGAATAATTTATAGTGATATCTATCACTGCGGCATCATGCCGCAGACATGTAGCATCATGTCCCACCCAGTCATATTATCCTGACACCAGGTCGACCAATCCTAACACTAACCTCTTATTGCAGCTGCTAGTACCATTTTTATAAGTCTTTGGTATGACTCGATCGGGAGTAGTGTAGTGGGGCACCATAGCCCTCATCATGCCAATGAAGGAAAATCAGCCTGGGGCACTATTGCCCTCCGATTTATAGGCCCAGAAAATCAGCCTGGGGCACTATGGCTCCAATGGGAATTTTGTATTAGCGACTAGCACACGCTGGGCCTGTTTAGCGCCAAGAGGAATGGAACAGGTAGGGTGACGTCACGGTACTGGTCATTGGCAACAATGTAGCAAGGTAGTACTGTGACGTCATTCCACCTGTGTCATTGCTATAGACAAACACGAATCAGCTGCGTTCGTGTTAGTGAATAGTAGAGTAGGGTTTTAAATTTATTTTAGGCAAGAAAGAATATATCTTTTCAAGGCATATGAAGTGGCCCCGAAAACGGCCTTTGTCTTCTTCTTCTATTGTCTCCACTTCTTCCACCACGTTCTCACTTTTTCAATAATTCTTTTCTTCTTCTTCTTTTCTTTGTCGGGAATCCAGTCAGGACGTCCCAGAGCTCTAAACTTTTCCTGCACCTTCATCCAGTTCCTGTTTAGTTTCTCAAACTCTTCTTTTCTCTTGATGTTTTCTTTGTCCTTTCTTTCTTTTGTCCAGGTCTCTTTAATCTTTCTCACTTCTTCTTTCATTACCTTTATCATGATGTCTTCGCCTTTCTTTAAATTGTCTAAGCCTTTTTTGACAAAAGGCCACTCAGTTAAATGGAATATGTCTTCCAAAAAACATCTCACTTTGACAACAATATCAAGAACCTGCTTCAAGGTTCCCACTCTTACATATTTAGGATGGATGAAGCCTCTCAACTTCTCCACTTCCTCTTCTATCATCCATTGTAATTCATAATTAGCTGCTTTCAGACTGTTCACCAAATCTAGGCTACCTGGGAACCTCCATTCCTTTTCAAGCCTGTCCAGCACGGAGGCTCCATCCATCATCCAGTACCAACTGTCTTTCAATTTGTTGAACAAGTCCATGTTGCCAGTCATTTTTATGCTCTGTGTAGAATGGCGCGAATGATGAGCGCTGTGCTTTTATCCGTGGAGCACGGACGTGAACGAAAACATCCCTTACACTCACTTCACATAATATATACTATCCTCACTAAGGAACGAGAAAGCATAAAACACACACCTATATACTATCCTCACCAACGAACGAGCAAGCATAAAACACACAAATATACTATCCTCACCAACGAACGAGCAAGCATAAAACACATAAATATACTATCCTCACCAACGAACGAGAAAGCATAAAACACACAAATATACTATCCTCAACAACGAGCGAGCAAGCATAAAACACACACCTATATACTATCCTCACCAACGAACGAGAATGCATAAAACACACACCCATATACTATCCACACCAATGAATGAGAACGCATAAAACACAAATTTACTATCCTCACCAACGAACGAGAAAGCATAAAACACACCTATCTACTATCCACACCAACGAAGGAAGAGATGAAAAACGCACCTACTTACTATCCACACCAACGAAGGAGAACGCACAAAACACACAAATTTATTATCCTCACCAACGAACGAGAAAGCATAAAACACACCTATCTACCATCTACACAATCGGGATGAGAAGAAAAACACACACCCATATACTATCCACACCAACGAAGGAGAACGCATAAAACACACAAATTTACTATCCTCACCAACGAACGAGAAAGCATAAAACACACCTATCTACTATCCACACAATCGGGATGAGAAGAAAAAGCACACCCATATACTATCCACACCAACGAAGGAAGAGATGAAAAACACACCCATATACTATCCACACCAACGAAGGAGAACGCACAAAACACACAAATATACTATCCACACAATCGGGATGAGAAGAAAAACACATCTATCTACTATCCTCACCAACGAACGAGAAAGCATAAAACATACACACATATACTATCCACACCAACGAACGCGCATGCACACACACACACACACACACACACACACACA
This sequence comes from Megalonaias nervosa, assembly GCA_016617855.1. Classification (NCBI taxonomy): domain Eukaryota; kingdom Metazoa; phylum Mollusca; class Bivalvia; order Unionida; family Unionidae; genus Megalonaias; species Megalonaias nervosa. The sequence continues at coordinate 3,707 of JAECUM010050068.1, read as the reverse complement.
CACACACACACACACACACACACACACACACACACACGCACGCACACACACACACACACACACACACACACACACACACACACACACACAAACAGTAAAGGAGTGAGTGTTTATAGTCACACTACTCTACATTCACACGAATTGGCAAATTGAATAGTCTCTCTTTTCTAGAGATCTGGCTAGCCCTGAGAAGGGCTGTTTTTTTTGGGTTTTTTTAGAACTTCAAATGCATCTAGCTAATGGTGACACCTTCCTGGCCTGGCACCACACACGCAACGTCTGCTCCAGTTATTCTCCCAATTGACACGAGTGGTTGGGAGAGCAGACGGGGCTTGAGTGGCTTCACTATCCCACTCCTCTGTTTGTGGAATAGTGAAGACTTGTTGTTCGCTCTGTCCTCTGTGCCAGACCCGGGGATGATGATGATGATCTGGCCTCTTTGTCTCCTCTGCACGTTGTACTGGTTGTGGCTGTGGTTGAGGTGGTCGTACTGTCTGTGGAGGTGTCCTCATTTCTGGCTTCACCTCACACTGAGGTCTCATGAAGAGGTGAGGCAGGATCTTTTCCTTCTCCATTTCTTTCTTTTTCTTCTCCTCCTCTTCTATCCTGTCTTTCTCCTCTATGGCCTCCATAGTCAGTTCGTCTAAAAGACGCCTGGCATACTTTAGGTGCATTTGGAGTTCCAACAGTTTTTGTAGTCTGCTACTCATTTTTAAGTTGACGAGTCAACGATGGTAGCCAGACTGACAATGGTGCCGCTTTTTATACTTGAAGCACGGACGTGAAGGAAAACATCCCCTAACACCCAAACTTACCATTACATGAAAACGCGCGGACCTAAAAGAAGCACTCACGTTGACTTTTTCACTTTTTACTTACAAACACAGACATGCACGATTGGACAAGACAGAGAAAACAAAGGGTGGATTTTTTTTACTGACAAAAGAAACGAAGTGCTTATAGACACACTTCTATTTATTTTTTAAAATTTTAAAAGTTTTGGCAAATTGAATTAGTATGTCTTTTCGAGAGCATCGGGTAGCCCTGAAAAGGGCTGTTTTTTGGGGGGGGTTTTTTTGTTTTTGTTTTTTTTGTTAACGGAAGTAATGGCAATCTTTTTTTTACTGTCTAAGATTGCGTCCCCGTCTGGCAGCAGGCTTTCCTATACGATACGGTCTGCTTCTGCGGAAAGAGAAAGAGAATTCTTTGGTGTCCACACGGCAGTCCACAAAACCTCTGTCTGGTTCTTGCTGCTGCTGCTGCTGCTGTTGCTGTTGTTGTTGCTGCTGTTGTTCTTCTCTCTGCTTCTTATGAAGTCTGTACTTCTCAGTCCATTCTTCAAGTTCTTTCTTAATTTCCTCTCTAAAGACCTCTTCTATTAGGTCTTGGGCTATGGATAACATCCTGACATTCTCTATCTCTTCAGGTTTAGGTATCAGGTTTACCTGACACGATGTAAACTGACGTAAGCTTCGTTCAGCTGGGCTAGTCTGGAAGGCATGTTCATAGGTTGACGAGTCAACAGTGGATGGTCAGACTGGAGAACAACCCGCTTTATATGGTTCAAACGCGGACGCGATAGAAAACATCCCTACTTGGTTTTAGTGTCGGAACGCTATGATAGCGAATGTCATGATGAGGGATAGAAAGAAGTCAAAGAGCATATATTCACAGTGTTTTTTTTGAAAACAAACGACAGACACATTTTTCAAAACACAACATTTTTTATTCAAGTAACAAGTAACAAGTCATAAGTCACAAGTAACAAGTAACATCAAACAAATTATTTTTGACAAGGTTGACAACGTTGTGAAATCATGTGAGATTTCCATTGATGGAAGTCATGAGGCCATTGATGTACACTACGTTTCCTAGCTAAAGACAAAAGATAGCCATAATGGTCACAAAACCATCGATGTACTTTCTCATCGTTTCTAGAAGAGTTACGATCAAAATAAGTCACTAAATGTTCTAAAGGATATCCAAGACTGCGTTGATAAAGAAAATACACACAATATTGTCCACACACCATGGAATCTGTGCCTTGTAATTTCACATTATTGTATCGTGTCGTCTGGGCATTTCTTCTCATCAAGTAAATGATATCGTCTTCCAAAGGGGGTAATCCATACGAATCAAAATATTCCACACAATTCTCTTGAGGGAAGTAGACGGCAGTGAGTTCCTGGAAGATGACTTTCGTCCGTGTTGATGACATAAGCTTGATGGTCTGGAGGTTTGCGAGGAGGTAGTTCATCTTTAGCGCGCACGACAGGATTCCAAGAAGCAGTATACGAACTATTGATCAAAAGGTAATAAAGTTCCCAGGTATCCATTTTTTTGTTGTGTTGTTTTTTTTTTTCACAGGTAATGATAAATCATCAATTCAATTCTGACTCATTGTTTGAAACGCTCTGTCAAGTAGCCGTTTCTTCGCCTTGTCTCCGCACTCTGGGCTAAGAGAGATTCGATGCGATAGATCTCTAGAGTAGTCAGTGGAGGGCAGGAATGATCACGCAAGCATTTATACCACTCATGCAACACTGCTTCTTCTGAGATGAGACTCCAAGTTTCGCCCAGATACTCGTCCAATTTTTCTTCTTGACTCATTCCCAGACATTTATCGTGTTGAATTTGACTGGGATGATCGTTTTGACATCCATAACAATCTCTCTTACTCAGTTACGTAATTGTATCCGCTAGGTGCTTAGCAAAACAGGACACTAAATGTTGTTCTTGTTCTGGCAATCTGGACTTGACTACTACCTCATCCTCTTTGTCTTGGTCTTGGGGTTCTGCTTTCACGCTATCCTCCCATTCCATGTCCAAAGATTCTCCACTGTTTAAAGAGGGATAGGAGTCTTCCATTGTGTCTAATAGTCTAGAATGGCTTCTCTCAAACTGTTGATTTCTATGGTATTATCGAATTCAGCATACAGGATGACGTTGACCGTCTCAGTGAGAGCTTCTGCAAACTGAAGTTCCCCACGCAGTTGACCGGATTTTATAGGGTGGAAATGTCCCTCGTCGCTGCCTTGGTCTGGAGTGAAATCAAAGGCCCACAAAGTGTAACCTCTGACATAATCTTCGTACGAAATACCGTGACTGCTGTTGGTTCCTAGTTGCCCCGTAGCTTCGTAAAGGGACAAGTACGATCTCCAGTAATTCTTCTGGGCAAAGTTAGGTTCGAAGGGTCTGGTACACAAAGTCTTGCCATCGCGACTGATTTTGATCTTGGACACTCTGTAGTGCTTAAATTGGAAAGGATTTTGATCGTGGGCTCCGTTGAGGGCTGAATTACTGACGATGCCAACGATTAAACGTTTGGGTAACTGTCCTTGGAACAGATGATCTTCGATCTTGGATCGGAGTCCAGCAGCAATGGTGAATGTTTTCACTTCTACACGTCGTATCGGATCTGCTCAATGTTTGACTGATGTCGTTTCCCGCTTTAGGTAACACTTCTACACGACGCACGTAAAGTCCGGCTTCTTGGATGATGGTTTTGTACTCGTTGGCATGAGCCATCAAATGGAAAGCGACACTGCTGCGATTGAGTCTCAGGCGAATATCCACTCCGTTCAGCAAATATTTGTCTTGCAACCTCATGTCCAAATGCAAACGGTCCATCAGTTCTAAATTACGACTTTGCAGGATTTTCCTTCGACGGTTGTTAAAACCCACATTGTGAGGACTGTCATCGGTTG
>JAECUM010050064.1:0-32574 GCA_016617855.1 Megalonaias nervosa | reverse complement strand
TGCCAGTCAAGAACTTCTCTGCTACCGTGAAATTTGATATTTTATACATTAATGTACGATACCAGAGAAGTGAGACACAAACATTTTTTAAATTTAAATTGGAGAATGATTCATTGGTCATCTATAATGAAAAAGACATTATGAGAAACGAACACAAAAGGAATATATTCTCTAATCTTCTTCTCTCTGATTTTCGTTTCCTTTTATTAAATTTAGTCTGCTTTCTATTCTTGTAAGAAAAATATTAACAGCAAGACGGTGACAAATTTATTATCTTTAGTTACAACGAAGTGTAACGTTTTCTTGATCCACATAAGGTCACGTTTCATAATAAAAAAAAAGGTTCGTCCCATCTTAGCACTTGACCAAAAGAAAACTAAGTCAGGATAAGTAAAATATAGTAGAATTATTTTATACAAGCATTGGAATCACACATTACAGACAATCATATTATATTATATATACCCTTAACCTATATATATATATATATATATATATAACATATATATATATATATATATATATATATATATATATATATATATATATATATATGCATTACCCATTTATGGGTATTGACATGTACCCAATACTTGAGAAAGGTACAAGTTTACAATGACTTTACATTACTCCACAATTTATACAATGCAAAACATTTCATATTTGTGGCTTGTAAGGTTAGTAATTCCCTTACTTTGCTTCTTTGCACATACATATATTATTACATATATTATATTTTCTGTGGGACTATTACCCAGGAATGGAGAGAAGATTTTAGAAGTATGTCTCCATAGATGGAGAAATATGGTAATTTGGAATGTATTTCCGAACAGGATAAATTTATAGTTCATCTAATATTGCTATGGGTGGTTTTAATCCAACTTCAATGAATCTGAATCATTGCCATAGCCATGGTTTAGGCTTTTGTTTCTTTTATTACAACCACTCAAGTCAGTGTTTCAATGTGTGAAAACAGCCCTCATCTGTCGATGCAGACGTATTGATATACAAATACGGTAGTTAATGGAAACTCAGTCAACCAATGAAAACGCGCAACGCATCCCGTCTCGTGACGTAATTTCAATACCTCCACACTGGAGAGTGTGGTACTGAAATGACATCGTGAGTCGGAATGCAACTGAGTTACAAGAATTAAGCATGTTAAATTTGTAATCATGAAAGAGATACATTGATATTTATGAATGTATGCATCAAGATAACTAAATATAGTAATATCAAGACATGGAATGTTTAATGTGTTTCAAAACGTACCTCAAGCGTGGCAAGCTTCCATAGCGTGACAGCCTTCGGTTACGTGAGGGAATCTTTGTTCTTCTCTCCATCACGACACCTCGAGAAGGAAGGATGTATTTGCGTGACTTTATTAGGAAATGAGGACATACGACTAAAATTCGTTACATTGCCCCCTTCCTGAGAAAACCATTCGTCCCGAATGGAACTTGAATAACAGATTGAGTATTTAGACAAAGCGATCCCAACATTGGAGACCACGACGACATCCTGAAGGTAAACAAGACTTTTGTTAATACATTATACGTTACAATAATTAATATGGTTGGAGATAAAACTAATTTCCCTAAAATGTATGATAGTAAAATCTCCAATGATGCATTCTCATATAACAAACAAATATTTATACATAATATGGAATAAGATACAAAAGCAACATTTTAATTTTTGACATTTCTGATATACAGGAAAATCTCTCTCTCCCTCCCTCCCTCCCTCTCTCTCTCTCTCTCTCTCTCTCTCTCTCTCTCTCTCTCTCTCTCTCAATACGTTTAATTATGTACATGTATTTGGTGTCTTACACCAAAATATTTAAAGGCAAGAAAAAGGTAAATTCATATTTTCCAGCTACATATAATGAGAATATTCAGTTCCTATTAAAATGTTTAAAGTGGGAAACTTTTTATTCCAAAGAATGAGACTTTTGTTTTGTGGTCCAAAAGGTAATTGTACATACTGTGTCTATAAATTTTTAAGTTGGTCATGAATTATTTTCTCCAAGCCCGACAGTTCTTAAACTGAACTTCTGCCAGGAGTTCCTCTAATTGTACATAGCTGGATGGTAAAGTTCTGGATATTGGGCCACAGTTGATATTCCTGAGATAATTTAATATAGTCCTAAAATGCCTTAGGTCACGGTCAATAAAATATGTATAAACTTTTTCTACTTCATAGGGATGCAGAGGGGATTCCTTGGTTATCATCTTGCTCAGTAGTGATGATGGATCTGCCTGCATGGTTGGAGCGGAAGTTTCAAATCTTGGGAATAACTGTTTGAAATTTTGGTTGTCTCCCTTGACCTGGGTCCCATTTATGGCATAGTAAATTATTGTATATTTCCAAGGAGTCAGATCTTGCCCAGTAATATTTAGCACTTTCATATAAGTGGGAAATCTCAGACTATGTGGGTCTCACACCACTGTTTACCGAAGGTATCACATAGCAGCAGAAAGGGTGGACCCTACAACTTTTTCCGAGGGTCCGTTAGCAAAAATAAAGATTCCTATGAAGGGCTAAGATAAGGTCAATAACGCTAAACCGAATCCGCTAACCGAACATATTTCAACAACAAAAATCGACTGGGTTAGTTTGATTTTGGTACTCGTTCGTTGATCTATTTTTTTTTCAAATTTTAGGCGTGTTTTGTTTGCGTCTCACACTCATTCTTTTGTCAGCTCACCCTCTCTGCTGCTGTGGTTTATTCGCGTACATGAACAAAATTCGTATTCGCGTATGGAAATGTGCTCATAACCTCATTTTTACTATACTACTTGACAAAAAAAAAATTATTTTTTTGTTAAATAATGAGCCGCAGAGCGAAATTGACCGACGAAGAAATCGCCGAGATTAAATCGCTCCGAGGCAAAACGACTGTCCGTAATATATTGGCGCGATTTGACATTGGAACTACAAAACTGTATCGAATTTGGGGCAGCAAAACCACAGCGCCAACGTCTGATGGTTCCTTGACGACCAATGACGACATCAAGAATAATCCGACCGTTAATAATATTCTGAAGGCATCTATCGGTGAGCGGATAAAACAATCAAAATCTAATTCGGAAATAAATTCCGAAGACGGTCCTCGATACTACAAGTATAATCCCCATGAGAATCAACGAGAAAAGTTAGAGCCATACGAGGCGAAGAAATCATTTCTCAACCACATGTTTCAGTGTGATGTTGGTAAACTCCCACCGGGTCAAGTCGAACAGCTGTATAATAATGCTCCACGGTTACGAAGATTCCACGAAGTGATCCTTGACAAATTCAGCAGCGACAGTAACATCATTGACAGTAAAAAATTCCGGTCTGATAAAATCAGTCCCAGAGAAAAGTTGACCGCGGTTAGAAATGTTTTACAGGTGTTGAATTTACCGGATATTGTCCCTGAAAATCTGACAACGACCGCGGTAACAGTATCAGGACAAGATTTACGAACACACATCACCAATAACTGTACTTGGCAACGTCGGTTAATTTGTCCTGGACCGTCGTCGAAAAATCATCAATGACATAATCGTGTGCCCCATCAAAGAGTTTCTCGTCGGCGCGGTCATGGTACTCGTCCTCGCTCAATTCTACAGGTGGTTCAACACGGCGCGGTGTCCAAGGAAATAATTCAGGATCGGCCAGCGGACAAATGTCCAACCAGCAAAGAACGTCACAACGATGATTATTTTTTCATTTAAAATATCATTATTACATATATCATGATCCTGGACGATCGATGATGTATCCGTGATGGCTTCGCTGACATATATCATATTTTTTTTTTTTTTTTTGTTATATTATACTATCATTCAAATTTTAATTGAAAATTTTTATTGTTATATAGTAATGTATTTTCACGCAGAAAATAAATGTGCTTCGTTGCCCATGGGGTCCGCAGAAACATGTGGGCGGCGTTTTGTTGGTAAATTCTGCGGGTCCCACAACGCTCGTATCAAGCGGGGCTTTAAATTACTTAATCCGTGTGTTGTTTGTGGACGAGGGATCCATAAAGAAAATAGTATTTGTTCTGATTGTGGCGGAATCAAATACACTAGTTTAGTCAGTTATTACAAGCACCGAAGACCTAAACATGGCCCAGTAAAACAACAACCATCAACCGTTGAGGAATTTTTGTTAGCACACACGGACATGTCGAATCACGACAATAAGTCATGATTTTTGTATTCTGAGACCTCCATGCTCGTTGTGGAAAGTGTACAAATCATTATAATTATATAAAAATGTACACTTTCCACATCATCGGGCAATGTAATAATTTTTCATGATTTATTTTTTTTTTTTTGTTGTCCCGGTGACATATTTACTGGGCGTCGTACAATGATTATTTCACCGGTAATATAGTCACTGGTGACAAAGTCACCGCTGAGGTCTCCATGATCGTTGTGGAAAGTGTACAATCATTATAATTTATATAAAAAATGTACACTTTCCACATCATCGACTTGATAATCTGCGCCATAATTCATTTCGCTCGTCCAGAACAACATCAAGATCGTCGTTGAGTTTGTCACGTTCTGAAATAACCCGCGCCAGATCATTTGAGTTTGACAATGATATTGTTGTCGTCGTAATTTTTCCTCAACAATTCTTCATTGGCGAGTTTGAGGTGGGCCAAATTCGTCTTGAGTTTGACAATTTCGTCATTGGTCGTCAAGGAACCATCAGACGTTGGCGCTGTGGTTTTGCTGCCCCAAATTCGATACAATTTTGTAGTTCCAATGTCAAATCGCGCCAATATATCACGGACAGTCGTTTTGCCTCGGAGCGATTTAATCTCGGCGATTTCTTCGTCGGTCAATTTCGCTCTGCGGCTCATTATTTAACAAAAAAAATATTTGTTTTTTTTTTGTCAAGTAGTATAGTAAAAATGAGGTTATGAGCACATTTCTATATGCAAATACGAATTTTGTTCATGTACGCGAATAAACCACAGCAGCAGAGAGGGTGAGCTGACAAAAGAATGAGTGTGAGACGCAAACAAAACACGCCTAAAATTTGAAAAACAATTAGATCAACGAACGAGTACCAAAATCAAACTAACCCAGTCGATTTTTGTTGTTGAAATATGTTCGGTTAGCGGATTCGGTTTAGCGTTATTGACCTTATTTTAGCCCTTCGTAGGAATCTTTATTTTTTGCTAACGGACCCTCGGAAAAAGTTGTAGGGTCCACCCGCTGTGCTGCTCACCTGCTTTAGTATTGGATCTTGTTTTTGTAAACATTCAGTGTTATTATTCATTTATCGAGGTTATTGTTATTGTCTGTTTTGTCCTTTATTGTTTCAACATTTTCATAGTCAGTATCCTTAGTGTTTGCATGTGGATCCTGGGTACTGGTATGCACCCTATAGCATGTGGAAGAATCTGACTGTTCTGATTGTGACTTTTCACTATCTGCATTTTCATATTTCCTTCCTGCTCGGGTACAGTGATTACATTCCAGACTTAGACAAGGTCTTCGAGATAATGCATCTGCATTGTTATGTATACGTCCAACTCTATACTCTATTTTGAACTGATAGGAAGACAAATTCAATCCAGCGAGCATCCTGACCTTCTGGATTTTTAAAGTTTGACAGGCAGGTTAGAGAACCATGATCTGTTCTAACTTTAAAATATCTTCCATACAATTATGGATGGAAATGTTTTATTGAACTTACAATAACTAATAGTTCTCTACGAGTCACACAGTATTTCCTTTCAGTCCTGCTAAAAGTTTTACTGTAATAGCATATAACCTTTTCTACTCCATGTTGTACTTGTGACAGGATGGCCCCCAGACCTATATTAAATGCATTGGTGTCCAATATGAACAAGCCATCAGGTGTTGGATATGCCAGTATTGGAGAACTTGTAAAGGCCCTTTTCAATTTGTCAAAGGCAGCCTGAAAGCCTTCAGTCGAGATAAATCTTTGACTCTGCTCAGTAAGTTTGTGTAAAGGTCTTGCTATATCAGAAAATCCATAGACAAACTTTCTATAATATAAACATAGGCCTAAGAATTGTCTAATCTCTTTCAAATGTGTGGGTATTGACCAGTTGTTGATAGTGTCAGTTTTATCAGGATCAGTAGCAATGCCATTCTCGCTTACAGTATGTCCCAAGAAGGACACAGTCTTTCTAACTAAAGCACATTTCTTTGGGTTCTTCTTAAGGTTTGCATTCCTAAGCCTTCCAAAAACTTGTCTTGGATTTTCTACATGCTCATCTGTTACGTGTCTAGGCTCGTACAAAAGTGAAAAGAAAATAGTGAAGACAACAAGTTTTGTAAAATTTAACAAAATAATTTATTTCCCTAGAAAAACAAGGTAAAAATAAGAAAAAGGACTTATGGTTTATGAATCAAATCCAAAATTAATCCAAGAATTAAAAATATAAGTCCTATCAATGGAAAGTCCTAAATGAATCACAGTTCGAATCCCGATGAAATTCCAAGATGAAAGGCGATGACGTCTTCGATAACCTTCAGAGTGTTGCCGTGTCAAAAGTTCCTTGTTGAATCACAAATAATAAAATTCCAATTTGGAATTCCGAATAATTTCAGTAAATGCCTTTGTCCAAGAATTTTGTAAAGAGCACTTGTATATTTCTCCAGGGAAATAAATCGCTAATTCCAAACAGAAAAAAATTCAACTCAAACTGGTCACAACAAAACACCTTTGAGCTTCAAAGGTTTAAAGCACAACTGAACTGATTCCTATGATAGCATGAGTTATAAGCCCAACTAAAACGCAAAACAGATTCCCGGATGGGGGTCAAAAATTCATCCCACTTGGAAAACCAAAAGTTTGTAACAATAAACAAATGTTATTTGTCACATACTCCAGGTATGGCCTTGATTTCACTAAATGAATCTTACTCTTAGAATGAACAAAAAAAATTTTTTAAAAAGTTGTTTACTAAAAGCTTTACTGATTTCTGACTCAAGGTCAACAAATAGATACAATGTTTCAACTACTGGTTCTTTATCAGGTCAAACAGAACAGAATTGAATTTCTAAAAAAAAATCAAATCCAGTAGACAAAATGATCATTACAATAACATGTAATGGAATAAAATAAAAATAAAAATTTAAAACTAACGAACAAGGAATTAAATTACATATGCATAACGTCAGCAAAAGTCTTAGAGAGGACTATAATATCATCAAGGTAGATGAGACATATTTTCCAAGTTAGCTTTGAGAAGACCTTTTCCATCAACTTTTCAAATGTTGCGGGTACTGTACACAATCCAGATGGCATTGTAACAAAACTGCCATAGTCCACCGCCAGGTATAGGGAAAGCAGTTTTGGGTCTGACTTCAGGAGCAACCTTAACTTGCCAATAACTACTTTTTAGGTCAAGAGTGGAGAACCACTTTGATCTAGGGTAATATTAATTCTTGGAAGAGGGTGACTATCTTTTATTGTAACATCATTAAGTTTTCTATAATCAATGCAAAATCTCAAAGTATTATCTTTCTTACTAAGACAACTGGAGAACACCAGGGGCTATTAGATTCCTCAATTACCCCTTTTGCTGCCATATCTTTAATTTCTTTCTGTACTTCTTTCATACAAGCTAATGGAACCCATCTGGGTTCCTGCCTAATAGGCGGTGAATCACCTGTATTAACATGATGTTCAACTAGATCTGTTAAACCCATGTCATTGGTTGATCTTGAGAAAGTGTAATGATTTTCCAATTAGTAGGTCTTTAAGGACTCCACGTTCAGTCTCATTTAATTCTTTACAGGACTTCTGGAACAATGAGTCTAAATGTTCGGGTACTCTGTTTTCACCTAGGCAAAATTCTGTTACCTTTACCTCATTTACAGTAGATTGTTGTTCAATACAGAACTTGACCACGTCAACGGTGGCCACTACAGCGTTTTTGTGAAGTTTATACCCCTTGTCAGTAATATTTAGAAACCGCAAGGATACAGTACCCAAAGTAGGATTGACAACAGTTTTAGCCAACAATATTTCATTTTTTGGATGAAGCTTGGTGTTGGTTCCATTAAAGCAGTTGTTTCGTTAATAACTGGGTCAATAAGTTTTCCAGGGACAATAACTTCACTATTGGGAGGGATGATAACATCATACAAGACTGAAACACGGCTACAAATGGGTTCCATTTCAGTTTGATACTGAAAGCATGGAATATTTTCCCCTTTAACTATTATACAGTTTTTATTTCAGAGAATATCAATAGAATGTCTAGTCATGAAGTCTACACCAAGGATTCCATTCTGTTCTATATTAGCTATGAGAACCTTATGCCTAAGCTTTCGACTGCCTAGTGAAAGGTCAAGCCAGCATTTTTCTAGGAAAGGTTTCCTATCTCCAGTTGCACCAACCAAATTTAATTTCACAGGTTCAATCTGAAGTTTTTCCATACTGCCTAACTTCTCTTTAAATTTATGGCTAATGATAATAACACTGGCACCAGTAAAGGTACTTGATAACTTTATATTTTAGCACAAACAAAGAACCCATGATTACTGTCATTTACATTGCTCATCATAATATCAGTGGGTCTTTCTTTCATTTCTGCTGACTTCTAACCCTCAAATTCAGCACTAACTAGTTTTCCTCTGTCTGTCTGCTCTTTGACTGGCTATTCCTGTCTGCGTATGGTTTAGTCTGTGTATTATCCCTACCCTGGAAGCTTTGGTTGCCATTTCTGTATCGGTTATATCTTTGGCATCCATTATAATTCTGCTGGTTGATTTTATTGTAACTTTGATTACCATTCCAGGTATTTGTTTGTGTGTTGGAGAATCTGTTCTGTCCAGAGTTAAACCCTTCCCCCCCCCCCTTAGAGTTTCTATCAGCTGTTTACTTGTACTATTCAGGGCTTTGATTGATTCATTAAGGGTTTTGATGTCAATTTCCTCCTTTTTATCAGGGTCTGCCCGCTTCTGGGTCTGACAGACAGTTACACTACTTTCTTGCTGTGCAGATAGATGGAGGGAACTCCCTCTTTGTCTTTCAGCAAGTCTGTGTGCTTCCAGACGGATAGCATGATTTTTTCAGCTTCGTTGATGGGTTTGGGCCTACATTCCCATATACGAAGCCTTATTTCTGAATCTGGGATAGAGTCAATGAAATAATCAATAGCCAAAGTGTTTAATAAGGCTGAGTCAGCTGATAGATAGGTTAACCGGGTTCGTTTTCGAACAGATTGTGCAAGTTCTGATAAGGACTCATCTTTTCCCCTAACCCTTGTTTGCAAGTTTGCTTTATACATTTCTGGCCGTTCAGCTGATCCAAATCTGATATTTAGTATCCGAACCAAAGAATCAAAATCTTACCACTCTCAAGGGCTTAATTCTGTTAGAACTCCGCTAGCACTACCACTAAGACTTCCGGCCAGATATAAGGATTTTTCATGGTAGTTCCAGTTATTGATCTGTACAACAATTTCAAATTGAGACAAATACTCTTCAAAATCTTTATGCCCATTATACTGCTGGGGCTTGATTTTAACTTGTCCCTTACCACCGACAGGGGTTGGGTTTTGAGAAAAAGAAGATTCCATATGGTTTTCATTTTAGTTTGAGTTTTGGATAGGTGAGCTAGTATTTCTGTAATCCCCATGAGTAAACCTATTTCCAGTTGCTTCCATAGAAATTTGTTTTTCCAAAGTGTTTACATGATCTTTAAGAAAATTACAATCTTTCCTTAGCTACCCTAAAATTGTCATTCACTTCTTGTTTCAATGAATTTTTTCTATCCAGTAAACTTCTCATATTTTCTTGTCTAAAGAGATCTAGCTGCCCAGTAAGTTTATTTAAGATATGAATGCCACTAAGAGCCATGTTTTGTATATTTTCAGATGGAGAATCAAAATGGTGCAAAACTGGAGTTTCTTCCTCCATATTGTCTCCAGCACTGAACTCAGACTGATCTCTTTCTCTTGGGAAAATGATTTCAGAATCAGCCATTTTTGATTTATGACTGATAATAAAAATTGTTCAGTAAAATTTTATTATTTTATTCTACTTGTTTGCTTTTTACAGATACATATATATATATATATATATATATATATATATATATATATATATATATATATATATATATATATATATATAATCAGTTGTTCTTTTGGTCCACTAGTCACTGGGAAAAATAAAAATTTCTGGGAAATACAGGAAAATATTTTCCATTAATCCCACTTCTTGACACCAATGTAACGTTTTCTTGATCCACATAAAGTCAACGTTTTCATACAAAAAGGTTCGTCCCAGCCCAGCACTCGACCAAAAGAAAACTAAGTCAGGATAAGTAAAATATAGTAGATTTATTTTATACAAACAATGGAATCACACAGTACTGACAATTATATTATATATGTATGTATATTGTTACGACCATGTAGTTTAATTACGTGTGTGTTAAAATTTGAAATCTTTTATTTCATTTTTGTATCATTATATTTTATTATGATGATGATTATGATCACGGGATCGGATATTTTTGAAAGAGATATTATGTTTATATGAAACGTAGTATGACTCGCATAAGCACGATTTTTTGCATGCCATGGTTTGTCGATTTAAGTTAACAATACGCGAAAACGATTAGTTATTGCCAAAGTCATAAATTATTTTTGTTAAAACTTACAAAGCTTGTTGTCTTCACTCTTTTCTTTTGTTACTTTTGAACTAGCCGATACGTAACAATATATATATATATATATATATATATATATATATATATATATATATATATATATATATACAATGCTGTCGAGCATTTGTACGCACTTAAGGTTTCCGTCTTCAATACTGAAGCTAAACGCTTACCAAATTCGACCGATTGACGAAAATAAAATACTGCAATGCCTACCATTTGAAAAAAGGCAATTGTCACCAGAATATTCTGTTCAAAATAATATTAATTTTTGGCACACGAGATACCACCCCCGTGTTTTCATGACTAGCAATATGTCGGTCTATTCGGTGCACAGCTTTGAAAAGATGTAATGTTTATCCATTGGGCTATAGAAATGAAACACATTACTTTGGACTGTTTCTGTCAGCATTTCAGTCGAGTAATTAGGTCAGGTTTATAGCTAGTTTTACAAAATTCAACATAATAATGCCAACAAATGACGAGATAGTAAGCAAACTAAACTGATTTTGTAAAAAAATTGGTAAAGTGCAGCATTTTATAAAAAATAAGCTATTATGTGGAAGAGAAACAACAATGAATAGGATGTAATTATGGAGGGGGCTTACCGCCATAATTCTATGCCTGTATTTTCTAATCTTCCTTGATGCATTATTGTAAATGGCTGCTTGCAAGTGCTACTTTCATAATTTTATCAATGTCTATTTTATTCTTCATTGATGCAAATTGTACGTGGCAGTTTGCAAGTGCTACTTCCCTTCTGCATTATTGTCAACGGCTGCTTGCAAGTGCTACATTCATAATTCTAGTCATGAATTTTCTATTCTTCATTGATGCAAGCTGCAAATGGCTGCTTGCAAGTGCCTAGATCTACTTCCCTTCTGCGTCATTGTGTCTTGCAATTTGACAACTACTGAATTGATTCTGTAGTTGTATGGCAAATGCTATGTCAGTTGTTACAAGTTTTATATATTCTGTTTATAAATTTGCCGTATTGCAATTACATCATTCCAACTGTTGTTTTCATACAGATTTGGCCTTGCAACAATGTAAGTACTAAGTTTTATCAGTACAAATTATACAACGATTATTCTGTTGTTGTTTTAGCGTCATAATAAATTCAACATCGATATTAAAATCACGATTATTTTTTTTTATCTCATCGTTTATAGATAATTTTTTCTTATTACTTCAACACTAACAGTTTGATTATTACTTTCTGTGGAATCTACGACAACTCTGTGCAGTTGAGATATTCTTCTGACTCGAGACTCTGCGAGATAGACTAAATTTGACCACTCGATTCTGTCATCGACAATCCAGATATTTGTATCAGTAATAGTTAGTCCTTGTGAAGAGTGAATCGTTACGGCATATCCCAAGTTCCACGGTGAGTTATTCATATTCAACGCGCTTTCAACAACATCAACATCAACTAAAATCATTTAACACAAGATTCTGTTTCTCATCTGATCCTGGAATTTCAATATCAACATTTTGTCGTCGAGTATCTGCTGGGCGATAACACAATGGCACAAGTAGATTTGAGAATTTTCCTTTGTGCAACATAAATAATTTCTCCTGATATTCATCACGAATTATTTTTCTACTAGCAACTATTAAATCATTTGGTGTCCACAGATTCCAGAAATCATCGATGAGAGTTTCTGGAATTATTTCACGCACTATTTCACATTGAATCTTATCTGGTTGTAGACTGATTAGTCTTTTAAATTCTTTCGGAGGTTCATCAATAGCTCTATAATCATCATTTATTTCTTCATAATAATCCACAAATAATTTTAAGCACCCATGTGCAGATTGACCGACGAAAGGTGGTGGTTGACCATGATCGCCGCACATAATTACCGCAGTATTTTTCGTTAATAACCAATGAAGAAATATTCTTAGTGTTTCTAACGACACCGTACAAATCTCATCCCAGATGATGATTTTGGGAATATATTTCTAACCCATTCGCTCAGGTGTCCACGTATCTCCACACCATCTGAAGAAACTATGATATGTATATGATTTTACTCCTCCTTGTTTTATTTCTCTTGCTAGTCTGTGTGTAGGTGTCAACACAATCATATCTGAACTCTGATGAAAAAAAATTCAATGGCACGTGTTGTTTTACCAGAACCTCCAGGACCATTGAGATAAATGGTTTTATGTCTAGCCATGGGATCAAATACAGATGGTGCTGTTGATACTGGTATCTGATTGTCATTACCGTAATATATTTCTTTGATCTCAACGTCTGCTGATTCAGAATAACTAAGTATACTTTCATGTTTTATTCTCCATGATCCCCATTCATTATTACCAAGTAATGGTTTTACCAAATCTGTATACGCGCTATTTTTATAAAACGAATCCGTGGCAACTCTGATAGCGTAACGAGGAAATCTATTTATCATGGATAATAAATTTATAGAAACATAAGCGAGCATATAAGATCTTAAATGAGTGAATTGCGGTGATTCACCATCAATATAACTCACGATTGTACCTAATTTAATTCCGTCTGATGAATAAGCATTGCTTCTACTTATGAATGTTCCTTTGTTCGTTGTGTCAGTAATTATAAAATCCAACTCAGCATCATCGATGATTAATCTCGCGCAGTGTCTTTTATAATCATACGAACCACCTTGAGTAAATTTACCAATTATTTTTCTACCGAGATCTTTTGCAACTTTATTTTCATAATCAATTTTAACCGAATCCTCATCCGGGGAATATTTCTTTTGTTGTGGTAACCAAACTTGTTTCTGCGGATGATATGATATAATGGCTTCACTTACTTGTAATGATGTTAAGATTTCAGCATCGAGCATGTATCGTAATAAAACTATTGGAGCCCAGTATTTTTCTGAGAAATGTCTCCCAAACCATGCATAGACAATAGGATGAAGATTATTACAAAACTTAAATGATTTCACACAAGCGAATCCAGTTAAATCAAATTAGGTA
The DNA here is from genome assembly GCA_016617855.1 of Megalonaias nervosa. Taxonomy (NCBI): domain Eukaryota; kingdom Metazoa; phylum Mollusca; class Bivalvia; order Unionida; family Unionidae; genus Megalonaias; species Megalonaias nervosa. The sequence goes on along the minus strand of JAECUM010050064.1, from coordinate 18,930 downwards.
ATGGTCCATTTATTGCAACTCTCGTCATTTCATGTGTTGGATTCCGAATCTTTTGAAATATTCAGAACAGTCTCCGTATCCAAGAAAACTCCCAGGATAACACGCAACCATATCAACCAATATAACTTTATGATGATCGTATTTGGTATTCCATAATCCGCCATGTCCATATTCGACACAACTATGCTGAATATCTTCAAGGACTTCTGATCGTGTTGGCTTCCATGAATTTTTCTCCTGAGCGAAGTGAACAGCAACTGATGGAACTGTAAAACAATTATTCAATAATCGTTCAACTTCCATTTTATCAGAATTATATTTCAATGCAAGATTCTTCATTTCTTCATGGAGAGATTCTTTACGGTAAATCTCTTCATTAGGTTTTACAAATTTATCATAATTCACAGATTCTGAACTCTGAAATAACTAAACAGATACAGGATCATTCTTACTGATATTTCTGATAGCATCGAATATATAATCGTCATAAAATTTAACTATTCTATCTCGTGGAAATATTGTTGCAGCATTAGTCCATGCATGTGCATTATGATCAATGATTGTCATTGGAGCTCCTCTTGATGTGTATTTTGATGCATATAAAATCTCTCCGGTTAGTGTTCTTATTGTTGTTGGAAATTTTAATTTTTTTTCTAGTTTAGCGACATCCTTAATAGACGCTCCGGTATTCTTAACTGTTTCTGCCCATGAGTTTATTTGTTTGCGTAGTATATCTGTTAAGCCATTCCCACGTATTGCTTTTTTGAAGTGTTCCATAACTCGCTCAGCTACACAATTTAATCTTGATAATTTCATCGGTTTCAGATTTTCAACGCTGGGTTTATCATTTAATGGATATATCGCATAAACAACTGCGGTTACAGGATATGCTCGTTCATAATACGGTTTATCAATACCAGTTAATATACCTGGCTTGGATTTTTTATCCAATATAACAGTTTGTCCTGATTGTGTTACTCTGACAGGTTCACGTTTATCACGGATAATCCAAATATCATCATTCGTCCGCACAATAAATTTGATCAGAATAATATATCGCTGATTATCAAGGTAATTGATAATACTTCTTCCTCGTTCGTCATTTATTCTTGTGTCGACGGTATCTCTGATTCTAAATGACGACCAAGGGTGAGTAGCACCATCATCCCGAAATTCTTTTTTAGCTTCACGAATACGATCGGTTATATCATCATTCATCAAAGCTAGGTCTTGCATTGAGTATTTAGATTTGGATTTTGGTAATTTATCAAGATCAAATCTTGCTCTAGAGGGTTCGATTACAGACAATCTCTTAAATTCCTCCATATAATAATTAAGACAGGATGTATTTAATTAGATTTTTATTCATAATATAATGATACAAACAAATAACAAATGCAACTGGTTAATGATCGGGTTTTCATTTCGCTGCAATAAACCATGTGTAAAAGAATTCTGCAGATACCACATGCAGAGTTTTCGTAGAGGAAGCACAGGACCAAAACCTTGCATTCAATGCGGTGTTGGAGTCAGAGGAAAAACTCAATTATGTGTGCAATGTGGTGGTAAAAAATATAGAGAGATGAAGCGGCATTACAATGAGAAATATGGACCATCGGCATCTCCGTTTAAAACCATAGAGGATTATTTGGTTAGCTTTCAGAATAATCATTTAGAAGAATGATATTATATATAAATGGAGCAGAATGAGTTTGTGAGACATCCCATCATTAAGAATTACAAGGCATCTCGTAGTGGTATAATCAGAAACTGTCAATGAAAAAAACCAGTCATTTCTATTATTAATACTGGATATTGCATGTTTCGTGTTGGAAAAGAAAATTATCTCTCACATAGATTTGTATTTGAGTGTTTTTATGGCCCGATCAAAGACGGATTTGAAGTCGATCATATCAATTCAGCTCCAAGAGATAATTCTTTGGAAAATTTATGTATTGTTACACAAAGTCAGAATTGTAAATCAGGAAGAACCAGTCATGATAATAAATCTCCTAAGTCCGTTATATCCACAAACACAGAAACAGGTGAAGAAATAATCTTCCCGTCGATGACTTTGGCTGGTAAGTATTTTGATATTGTCATGCCTTCAGTACCACGTGTTGCAGATAATATAACTAAATCAGCATTTTCAAAAAAATTCAATCAGAAGATCAAATTTAGATATGCTGCTAACAATTAAAAATACATAATTAATACATAATTAATAATAATGGATATGAATTCAATTATTTGTGACAGAGATAAAATCTGTATTGCTGATAAATTACATCCGTGGACTAAAGTCAAGATTACTGAAAGAGATGGTGTTACTTACATAGAATTCATTGATAAAATTTATGGAAGAGGATTTTCACAGCAATTATGTTCTGTCATTCCTGTCTCACGTGATAAACGTGCGCGCTGACGATTACAAGAAAAATTTAGAGCGAGAATACACAAGAAAGAATAATCCATGCATTATGTAGTTTTTATAAATTAATGATTTTTTTATTCTTGTCTTCTGAAATTATCAGAAATATATTTATTCAGAAAAATAATGAAATCACTGAGATTTTTTTATTTAGTCGTGCAACTACCCCAGCAAAATTTCTTAATTTTGCTCGATTTCTTCAATTTTGGTCGTGCAATTACCCCATCAAAATTAATGAAATTTGTTTAAAAAAGTTTTATTTAGTCGTGCAAATACCCCATCAAAATCAATAAATTTACTCAGATTTGCTGTATTTTCTTAATTTTACAGAATATTTCATGAAATTATTTTATTTATAATATATTTCTGAAATTATTTTATTTTTATGAAAAACTGAAAATCAGTGAAATTTGTTGAGATTTCTTCATTTAGTCGTGCAAATACCCCATCAAAATCAATGAATTTCATCAGAATTCCTCAATTTCGGTTGTGTAATTACCCCATCAAATTATTAAATTTTGCTAGATTTCTTCCACTTCAGTCATGTAATTACCTCATCAAATTATTAAATTAATTCAGAAAAATGAATTCAGAAATAAATTAATTCAGAAAAATAAATTTATTTAAACAAATGACTTTTTATATAATGAATCACGAACATATCAACGCTGTTATTGATGCAATTGAAAAACTACAACATGATGGTACAAAACTTTCTGATGAACTTGATCCTCAAAAAATCATGTGTGATTTTGAATCGTTACAACAACGAAAAACTGAAAACATATACACTACCATCCGATTATAGATTTACGAAATTAATTTATCGATCGATGATAGAATCTTTTTCAAATGTTGATGATACGCAAGTTAAAGAATTTATTTCACTCGCAAATGCTATTGAAAATATAAGACTAGAATTATCTCGCGAATACGAAACGAGAAAACTAGTGAATAGTCGTGTAATGCAACTGCGAAAGATTATGTCAATGACAGAATCAGTACGTGACGATGAAAGGGTTGTTACTAGTGAAAGTAGCAGTGACAGTGAAGATAATAACTGGATTAGTGACTATGGTAATGGCTAAGCAGAATCCCTGGGAGTAGTTAAATTACAATTTAAAAAAAATAATTGTTTTATCCCTGCTTATATATTTTTTTTTTTTTTTTGCTTCTACGAACGCCGTGACATACAACGATGCTATGATGATTTCACATACAGATTTTTATTCGGTATTTCTGATCTAAGATCTAGTAAACGTCCATGTTGATCAGTTAATTTAAAATTTATCCGTGATAACCACGGGCTATGACATTTTAGATAAACGGGATTAATCGGTTCTGATACAATCAAATATCCTGGTGGAACTTGAGGTGTAAATGAATACAAAACGTATACCTGCTGAGCTTGGTTGGATTTTTCAGTGTCAATTTAATAACTGCCGTCAATGACATCACATACTAGATTGACAGCGATCGTTGATGTGATAATAACGATGCCCGGCGAGACATGACGGCCTTCGTTGTAACGATTATTATTATACTTGAGAATAACCGGCAGTGGGCCTATTTTTTTCCATGATTCAAGGATCTTTGGAAAATTCACATTAACGAGATCAATAACTGATTGTTTTAATTCACCGATTTTATGTCTTTTATATAAATTTTCAGTTTGTTCAATCTCATATCTCATACTTGTTGGATCTGTAAAAAATTTATATAAATTTTTTATTACAACATGTTCAGTATATTCGAAATCAATTAATATTTGATTCAGATGCTGGATTGATTCTATGATATTCTTTTTTATGTCCTCGTTGTAATTTTGTATCAAATCAATGATTAAATTTTTAATATTAGTAAATGTCCGGTTAGATTCATCTATCATTGCTGGTAATGTAGTGTCGAGAATGCGTAAATCCAAACTTGCTGTGGCTTCTCTTCCTGGAATTCTCAAATCAGGAATTTGTTCTTGTCCATCAATAAAAAATCTATTAATGGACCACGGATGATTATTTCGATAATTTGGAGTTTTAATGAAACTTTGATCTGTTGTCAGAAATTCATCGCGGCGTGGTTCTGGTGGTCCTTGATAAACAGGTTCAACTTCAGGCCATCCTAACACAGTTCTAATCGAACTCTGATATATGTCCACAGCATAATCCGGTGATAATATTTCAACGGCCGATGACAGCTTTGGCTCGTGAACAGTAATGGCAATCTTTGATTCTTCACCTGTGATAGATTTAATCCGGAGTTGTAATTCTTCATTTATCTGTTCTATTTTATAACTGCCCGTTGGAATACTGACTACTTGCCAATCTGTAGTTCCGTCAGGGTTGCTTTTATTTGCAAATACTAATGAATTATTTGGTTGTAGTCCACCAAACGATTTTGATCTAATATTTGGCCAACTATCATAAACTCGTAATTGCGCTAATGCAATTTCTTTTGCTGGAATTGCAGTTGGAAAATTAATACTGAATTCAGGATTAGTTGAACTCACTGATATCATTGTGGTTTTTACCGGAGCAGTATTAGTGACGATCTATTGTAGTAATTCCAATGACGTTGTCATTGACGACATTATTATACTATTATTATTCTAAATCCCTGATTTCTTCAATACTTTCGTCAAATACTTCATTGTAGATTTTTGCCATCGTTGAACGACGACGAGACCAGCGATGATAGTTTGGAATATGCTGTCGTTACTGGATGTAATTTTACTACATGTTCGTGTAATTTTTTGTTCGTGCATGTATCTATCTTCTTTGCAATAATATTAAAAATACCCGCGATAGTTGTTGCTGATGAAACGATAATCGTTACAACGATCGGCACTGACGATGTCAACGTTGACAATATTACACCGGTTCCAGCAATGAGCGCAGAAACTGAATAGACAACTATGTCAACGACAACCACGCGTCTTCGATATTTTTTCACTTTTATTGTATAATCGTCAATATTTTTTAGTTTAGTTTGCCACGCACATACTTGATTGTATATATATCGCTGAACGTCAATCATTATACTATATTAAGTAATTAATTGAGGTGTTTCGGCGATAAATTCCAGACACCACCAGTAAGACGCTGTGGTTATTTTTTTATCGGATGGTTCCAGTATAAATATTTCTTCGCTATCTTTATTTAATATAATAGACACAATTCCAGAAAAATTATCGGTTGAATGACGCCATGGAAATGTAGTAAATATCCTAAATTTTGCAGAACTAAATACGGACCGTCTATACAGTTGTACTTGATTAGTAAAATCAGTTTTGAGTGTGGTCATTCCATCCTTGATTTTAGTTAAAGGAAGTTGTCACTGGAATTTCTTTATCATCGACATATTTCTTCGTTGCAGCGTCGAGATTATCCGTCGGTTCTTCCACGTTGGTAATTTTATTATTATTCATGTTGAGAGCGCCGTGCATGGTATCACCGAATGTTGACAACCTATCATTGATCGACACTGCAGTAATACCACTAGGAACAAATTTACCCTCTCTGTCATATACAGCAATAAGACCTTCTCGCGATAATCGATTACGAATAATAATATCGTTGATTGAAATATTACTCGTCTTCAATTTTCCTTCACGGTTTTGAAATATAACGAGTTCGTTTGGATCAACGTTGACAAGATTGAGCAGTTCAGATAATTCATCATTTATCTGCCTTGTTACTCGCTTGAGTAAATCTTCATCTGGTGCTTGTTGGGTTCTGAACATTGTTCGGGTTTTAGTTGATCTTCCGTAAATATCTACCATTATATGATTAGCGATTATTTAAAACAGAACTCGTATATTCGTGTACAGCCTTATGGGGTGGTTTCGCTGATCTTGATACAGCATCAAGTACTGCAAGTGTTTCACGGTCACATATCGGCGGGTCGGTTATTTTTTTGTGTTGGTAGCGTTGAATACCAGACTGGAATATTTCGAAGTCTGTTGATATATTTTAAAAATTCTTTTGATGGCGCCAACCCATACGAATCGAAATAAATAATTCCACGTGGATCAATTGCATATGCAACCCAGTGAGTGCCACGACCAGAGCTTTTATCGAGATTAATAATACCGGTTTCAATCAGATTTGGATTTTTCGGTAATTGATCACGCATAAAAACACCTCTGAAATTCTTTATATTTAGTTGCTTAGCAGCATCGAGTAAATCAAAATTAGACATCGGGAAAATCAACGAGTCCCTGGAATTCTTAATCCTTTTCCGTATCGAGTCCCTGGAGGTCTCAGACAGTGACCTCTTCGTTTCCTTTTTTTTAATCCTTGTCCAGTTGCTTTCTTCAGCGCCATTCCAGCAGTTGTCCCAACTGCACCTAACGCAGTAGCTTTTGCAACAGCTGGAGCGTCAGCAGCTATTAACGCTGGGATAGCTGCAAGAAGTGGAAATATACCACCAGTCTTAACGATATTGCTGATGGCAACCGCAGTAAGATTTACTCGTATACCTTACTCTGATTGCTTAGCTTCATTGAAATGCTTGAACTGGCATTCTGTTAGAGATAATTTATTTTGACCACCTGCGATTTGTTCTTGTTTTAATGATATTTTTGTTCCACATCGCTTCGCTGATGCTGACTGAAGTCTTTTAATCTGACTAGGAGTAAGACTGACACTAACGTGATGATATGGCATTTATGATATATTTCTGACTTCTAAATTAACGCTGCATATTTTCTACTGGAGCATCAACGACTCTCATGCGACCACCAACACCTTCAAGTAGCATTGTTTTATCGCTGAGTATAACGGCGATTGCTCTGCAATTAGCAATAGCTCCTCGCGTCACACGAGCTCGAAAATGTATGTCAACGACGGACTGTCTAAACAAATCAAAATGTTCCAGCGAAAAGTAATAAATCGGGTACAGCGTTGTAAAATCTAGTTATGATATATGTAAACCAGTATCAACATTTTGATCACGCCCCATAAACGACATCAATCGATAATATGCACGCGCCACATGATTTTGCTCAAACTTCAACAAAATATCCTCCGATGGTTCTTGATGTCCATTTATTCTCAGTGAAACCTCAGAAACACCGAGTTTGTCAAATATCCTTGTACTACGCGTTTGATCATTTACTCGTGCAGCATCTTGAAGCGCAACGAATATATGTCGCGGCGCAAAGATACCCTGTTTTGATGCTATCTGCCATGTAAATAAACCATTAATTGTGCTTTGAACAGCATCTGTGGTTGTTGTTAACCATGATAGCATCGACTTACCGCCGCTGCCCATGAAAGTGAGTAACCGATCTTCTTCAGATATCGCTGGAGTCATTACTGGCATCCACAATGAAAGCTTTGTTAGAATTACCTTACCAGCATCACCGGCGGGTCGCCATATTGCATCATCGTCGGTTGCTTTTCGTACGAGTACAACTGTATGTTTGGCTCCAAAAATAACTTTTCTAACGTGTCTGCAGAATCCAAAAATATGTGATAGTGGAATCGCGCAAGAAAATCTTCTGCTTCCACCCTGCAACATTGTTCGACGTGATCTAAATCCTAAGTTGAAATCTGGATCGACATTAATAATCATACTTTGCACATCCACGTCGGCATTTCTAGCAAAGTTTCTTGGTCGTCCTATTTCATACTGGTTGTATTCAGGATGATCAGAAGTATCCTTGGTAAACATCATTGATGGACCAGCTGATCTTGAATAATCGTCGCTGTATCTTGCAAGGCCAAATATCGTCGTGGCAACGTCAACATCTTTTTGAATCGATTCAATATTTCTTCCGTCGACCATGTACGTGGTGCTGTCGAACAACGCCATGATGCCATTATTAACAAAACCAACACTAATATCAGCTCCATAGTCAGTATTATCTGCTTTTAAAATTTCACCTTCTACTTTGATGAATGCTTCAGCGGGTAAGAAATATCTACTTGTATCTTGAACTTGTAATTCGATGCGTCCACGCTGATTTGGCTGTCGTGCGTCGTAAGAATAATATTGATAATCACGCACAGACTCATCCTTGAGAACTGGCGCATCCATGTCAATTGCGGGATCAGGTACACGTTTGAACATATTTATGTTATTGGTCATCGTCTAATACGAAGACCACTTCCTGCCATCAGACTTGCTGCTATGTTTTTTTTCTTTTTCATCAGCTAACTCTGATAGTTTTTGATTTGCGGCTTGATTTATTATTTTACTAACATTTGCAGGTATAACCTCGGTGCATCAAGGAAGATTAGAAAATACATGCATACAATTATGGCGGTAATCCCCCTCCATATGTAATATGTTTATAACGTCTTGTTTATGGGGAAAAATTGCTACAGAATTTAGAAACAGACTATACGCCGAGGAATTTCTAGAGAATCCCGTTCTAGCGGCAAGTTCACACGTTGGGTAGCAGACGATTTTGTATGTGTGGGACAACTTCTTGCAAAACTGGAAACTTGGATTACGATGCAGAATTGTTTTAAGGTATACATTTCCATCTTTTATATAATGTTTTTATTTGTATGATTCTTAAAGATACATAGTAAATAGGATTTTCTGGGTTACAGGTTTAAGAAGGTCATGGAGTCGGTCTTCATGCTGACATTTAGAAATCACATTTTCATATGCATTTCGAGTCAAAATATGTGATATTCTTGTACACTTTATGAATATCACTTTCCTTAATTAAAATACAATCGTTCTTTACCGCTCCCATGGCCTAGTGGTTAGAGCGTCCGCCTCGGATGCAGGAGGTCGCGGGTTCGAACCCCGGCCGAGTCATACCAAAGACTTTAAAAATGGAACTAACAGCTGCTTCGCTTGGCGCTCAGCATTAAGAGGTTAGTGTTAGGACTGGTCGGCCTTGTGTCAGGATAATGTGACTGGGTGGGACATCATGCCACATGTCTGCGGCATGATGCTCCAGTGCTAGACATCACTATGAACTGTCACACTGCAGACATCGTAGCGATATGACTGAAAAATTGTTAAAGCTACGTTAAAAATCTAAATCACATACACACATACACACAATCGTTATTTCTTGATACAAAATAGATTTTTGACCAAAAATAATGCGTGATCCAATGGTTACATAAATGACGCATCATTGCGCAGAATTACCCGACGAGCAGAATTGGCCGACATGGTGGGTGTATGGTTTACCCATCTATGGGTATTGACATGTACCCAATACTGGAGAAAGGTACAAGTTTACAATGACTTTACATTACTCCACAATTTATACAATACAAAACATTTCATATTTGTGGCTTGTAAGGTTAATAATTCCCTTATTTTGCTTCTTTGCACATACATATATTATTACATATATTATATTTTCTTTGGGACTGTTACCCAGGAATGAAGAGAAGATTTTAGAAGTATGTCTCCATAGATGGAGAAATATGGTATTTTGGAATGTATTTCCAAACAGGATAAATGTATAGTTCATCTAATATTGCTATGGGTGGTTTTAATCCAACTGCAATGATACTTGAATCATTGCCATAGTCGTGGTTTAGGCTTTTGTTGCTTTTATTACAACCACTCAGGTCGGCGCTGTTTCAATGTGTGAAAACAGCCCTCATCTGTCGATGCAGACTTATTGATAAACAAATACGGTAGCTAATGGAAACTCAGTCAACCAGTGAAAACGCGCAACGCATCCCGTCTCGTGACGTAATTTCAATACCTCCACACCGGAGAGTTACTGAAATGACATCGTGAGTCGGAATGCAACTGAGTTACAAGAATTAAGCATGTTAAATTTGTAATCATGAAAGAGATACATTGATATTTAAAAAAGTATGCATCAAGGTAACTAAATATAGTAATATCAAGACATGGCATGTTTAATGTGTTTCAAAACGTACCTCAAGCGTGGCAAGCTTCCATAGCGTGACAGCCTTCGGTTACATGAGGGAATCGTCGTTCTTCACTCCATCAAGACACCTCGCGAAGGAAGGATGTATTTGCGTGACTTTATTAGGAAATGAGAACTTACGACTAAAAATTCGTTTCAGAAGCATACACAATTTGTCATTAGACTTGTGTAAGCGAAAGCAATTGATTTTTAGAAATCTTTGGTATCGCTCGGCCGGGGTTCGAACCGGCGATCTCCCGCATGCGTGGCGGATGCTCCAACCACTAAGCCACCGGAGCTGTCTGATGCATTTGTAACATAAGTTGGATAGTAATAACCTTAATGAGAATTAACAAAGGTTTCTGCTGGAGTAACCCTTGTAAAGTTATGATGGTCGTTCATTTAATCCTGCAAAAGAAAAAAAGATCACTTCTTAAAGAGTAGTATTTCTAGTAATATGCAATGACTAGGGGTCAAACAGGAATTAAAAGGGCTTTACTTTATAATTTTGCTTTACTTTCATTTTCGCTGTTTGATAGATATGTCGAAAACAAATTAAGTTCAGCTACTGTTGAAGCTAAGAAGGCTGAAATTCGCATTTAGAGACGGTCAAACATCGACGTACGTAGTGCTTTTCTCGTCTTAAAATATAGATTGATTATGCCAATATGATGCAGTGACTAATCAAAATATTAATCTAAGGCTTAGCAGGCGTGAGAGTAGATGTTGATGTTTTCATATTAATTTATGTGATAATAAAAGAATATATACTGCAGTCGTCGATGGGATGAAATAGTTTTAATACATAATCATATACTATCTTTCAAGAAAAGCAATTTTATAGGCAGCTTTAAAGCAGTGGATAAAGCAAGTGATTAGTTGTATAATGGGATAATGAAGGGGGAGGGGGGTCATTTCAAAGTGTTACCGATTGAAAGTTTACTTTGTCACCTCTCTCTCTCTCTCTCTCTCTCGTAAAAACCCCTCTATCTGTTTATAGGGTACACGCACATACTCATCCCAAATTCGCCCATATTGCAAGATTAATGTTAATAAGTGAAATTGTATTGGGGTTTTAGCATGAACAAGTAAATGGATGATCCACGGCCATAGATAGACAAATTAAATCCCATATACCGCTAACTTAATGGCATTATATAAAACAGGGAAATATTTAGAATAGGTCATACTCTTGACTCCTTTCAAAAAAAATGAAAGGAATTATCAAGGGGTAAATGAAATATACTTAAAAAGACAAGTAATGCTCACTGGGCTTAAGTTGAAATAGCAGTAAACAAAATTAAAAATCTGCAGGTTAAACATGGTTCTGAGAATTTTTCTCCTGGTTGCATTAAACTCAAGGATTGCCCATTTAATTTTACGGGGGAAGAGGCTAGAATAACACATACACACCACTATCTAAGGAAATGGGTAGCAATGTTTAATAAATATATTCTATACTTCCATACCTACAAACATAATATCACACAAGCGATAGTAGAATATGAAGGAAGGGGGTTTAATATACAGACACCTTCACCAGCAAAAAAGGTTATGTGTGTTTACAAATACTCTATACTCTCATCCACACACACACACACACACACACACACACACACACACAACATACTCTCATCCAAACATAATATACAATCATGCAAGCACTGGAGTGTTGATAGACACACTACACCCTCACACAAACATCCTATCACATACAAGCAAGGGCTTAAAGGGTTTAAATTTGTAATTGTAAAGATAGACTCAGCATATACAAAGATGCACTCAGCATATACACACACACACACACACACACACACACACACACACACACACACACACACATGTATGTACTGTCTTCATTTCCTAGGGATATGATTAACCCTGAAAAGGGTCATTTGATTTCGTCAACCAAAGAATAGGGTTAACATTGATCACACCGCTTCACTATTCTTCTCCACAAACTTCGTCTCACTGCCAGTCCGTAGACAAAGACCGTTTATTGGTATCTTGTCTCTCCACATAAATCCTTCTTTCTCATATGGCTGTCTCCGTAATCTTTGCGATGAACCACTATGCCTCTACAATAACGAGGTAGTCGGGTTCAGCAGCGTACTGGTGACGTAGTAGGTCAATTCGCTGTGTGTGTGTGTGTGTGTGTGTGTACTCCAGGAACGGATACAATTTCTATCACAAGTTCAAAAGTATTGAGTTATCTTCGTTTTAACAGTGGGAACAATGAAAATACGAGTGTCGGAAGAGGAGTCAGATTCTAGATGAGGTATACACATGGGTGTATTGGACTGTTTGAGATTGAAAATGTATAGAATCTTTGAGTTGGTATGTGTTGGGTTTCCAGGACAGTCAAAGTGAAAGTTGTAATCTCCAAGAATAACCAGGTACCCACTATTGAATTTCCATGACCTAGCAGGTTGGGAAATTGTTCCAACAAAGAGAAATTCAGTCAGCTTGTGTTTTTTTTACTAGGATGAGGGCGCTAGAGGTAGAAAAAAATAGACTGGCCTTTGTTTCATTATGAGTAAGGTTTGGACCAGTTCAAACGATGTGCGGTTGAAATTGAACATTGTAGTGTAGCTAAGACGCTGGACTATTGAGTTCTTTGCGAATACAGCAATTCCACCTCCTCGTGAGTGGCTGTGAAGAACTTGATGGAGTAACCGGAGGGTGTTTGATCCACACACTTCGGCTCATCGCCTGATGTCTTTAGCCTGTTTAGATGATGATGCAGACCACAATGTTGGATTTAATGGCTGCTGAATGAAAATCATAAAACTACGTCGTTTATAAAGAATTGATCTTTTTTGAAGTCTTTCCACTTTTAACAAATTTGTTTTAGAAGCATTACCTCATATGTTGCAGTAATGGAGATGAGGTTGAATAACCTTTACAAACAACTAACCTGTGGTTTAAAGTTAGAAATTCTTTAATTTGTTTATATTAACCAGATATCCTTAGCCATCTTTTCGTAATATTACTCATAAGCTCTAGCCATAACAATTTGAACTCCTAAAAGTTACTCTTGCATAACATTTTTCAGTTCCACGTCATGAAAATGGGTGTGGATAATATTATCTTTGATTTTGTTCTGTCTTGGTTGAGTGGTTATCAGCATCAATTTGGTTTTGTTTAAATTAATGACAATTCCATTATGTTTACAACATTTAAAGAGTTTTACAAGTGCATTCTGTAAGTTTCTTTCTACAGTAGTTTTAGACGACTGGTGTCATCAGCACAGTGATTAGTTTCAGTATGTACTGTATGCAGAGACAGATCATTTATATAAATTATGAATAGTTGTGACCCTAAAATAGATCCTTGAGGCACTGCACATGTCACAAGAATTTTGTCTGGCATGACGATGTTTATGTCAACATTTTAGTCTTTCTTTCAAATACGACTTCAACTAAAATAAAGCGTTATTGTTGATTGTTGAGTTTGTAAAGTTTTATTATTTCAAGTAAAATATCCTGATAAAACTGCAGCAAAAGCTTTCCTAAAATCAACCAGCACAACTCCCACTAGTTCTCCATTATTTAAATCTTTTAGTCATTTTTCAACCATAATAGCAAGAGCAATTTCAGATGAATGATTTGGGCAAAAGCTAGGTTTTCTATTGTACAACACATTGTGTTTATCAAGAAAAGTCATCAAGGAGTCATGAGTATGTTTTTCGAGAATTTGTGATAAGAGAGGAAGGACTGAGAGGGGCCTAAAATGATTTATTTGCTCACAAGGTCCCGATTTATGAAGAGGTTTCACTTTAGCTCCCTTCGTCCAGAAAAGTATTTGTTTTCATACTAAGGTTACGTATATATGTTATGCTTTCAGAAATGAAAGGTCCTCCTGACCATTATAATATAGGTTCAATTAAGGCACCGGTGGGCTTTGTTGGTTGTATATTTTGTAGATATTTCAGTACTTTATCGTCCGTTGTGAAGAGTATTTCATAAATATTAGTTTCACGAAGTTTTTCATTACAAAGGTGTGAAAGGTCCTAATGACTATGACGAATAACTGGTTCTTTAACATTATCAGTACAACAAAATTAGGCATGGGTTATTTATAACTGATGCACGCCCAATATTAAGGGAAATTGCCACTTATTACGGGTATAAAACGTACTCCGATTTGATTTATTCTTACTGTGCGATTCTACATCTACTGGGTCCAGGTGCGAGTACAAAGTAAAGTTTATTCGGCCCAGTAAATATTTACCCAGTCAAGACGAAAGGGGAAGCGCTTTTCATGAGCTATGTGGTTCTTTGAATTAGGTCTCCTTAATGGAACATCGTTTGCACTTCAGTAAGAAAATTAGTACATATCACAATAAGGGAAATCCAAACTGAAGATCAAAATATGTTACGATTTAACTACTCCCCATCTTTACCCTTCCACTAATTATGAAACTTTTAATAGTTGTAACGTCTGTCAAAATTGTGGATCACTCTGTACAGATCTGCCTCGTGCCTAATTGTCCTTCCACCCATAATTACGATAATATAACATAATTGAAGAGAAACCGACACAATTAAGTGTTTTCATTCAGCAGAGTGTACGAGTACCAGTTACAGTCTATATGTAGCACTGAGTATCGTTTGCAGGCTATATTAAGCAGAGAGTACCAGTTTCGAGTACAGGCCCTATGTAGCAGAGAGTACAATATCGGTCACAGTCTATATGTAGCAGAGTGTATTAGCATCGGTTACAGGTTTGTATAGCAGTGAGTACCAGTATCGATCACGGGCTATATGTAACAGAGAGTACAGTATCGGTTACAGGCTATATGTAACAGAGAGTATCGATGTCCGTTACAGTCTATAAACAGTATATCAAGTCATAAAATATAGTTAATAGGTTCGTGTGAATGAGTGATACGATATTGAATTGAAACACTAGCTTGCTATCTCAAAGTGTGCTAAAATTAATTTATACTAGCAGCAGTAGAGCTGAACAGACCACTTGGCTCAAACCTTATTTATAAAATATAAAGGTTCCTACAGGGGGTTGAAAAAAAAAGGTCAATAACATAAACCGAACCTCCTAACTTTTATTATTACCATATAGTTTGAAAAACGGATAATAAATCGTTTGGGTTAGCTCATTTCCGTTACTTTTTGTTGACGTATTTTTTTTTTCAGATTTTTATGCGATTTGTTTACTCGCGGGTTACTCAATTTTTGTCGTTCAGCTCTACTGCTGCTATGATTTTTATCCAAATATTGTATCAAGTCCATTACGATATCTTGACCTTGGATCGTGTAAATTTATTGTTACAAAACCAAAGGGAGCAGCTTGTGCTTTTGAAAAGAAATTTTTAAATTTATTCATGTCCATGTCCCCAGAACACCAAGTATAATAAATATTTTGCAGCGTATGATTATCTACTCCGTTGAACACAACTAAAACGTTACAATTATCCCTGATTACTTTTGGAATTTGTGTATATCTCTGTGTAACATAAATCACGTCTGTATTTTTTTGTCTACCTCGTGAAAATATTCTAGCTGGATTTGATTGTTTGTCCAGCATAACATCATCATACACTACTAAATTATTAATGAATCCATCCAGATCATCTACGGATGGCGCTTCATCAATATCAGTAATAAAGTCTATGACATTGTCTTCATGCAACAATTTTGCGTTTTCATTAAAATCTTTAAGTACTTCGTAACATCGCTGATCATCTACAGATGGCGCTACTAAATATAATTTATCCCACTTCAGCCATCGCATTATTAGATTAAGCAAGTAATTGCGTCTTCCCACTTCCAGATGGGCCTATTATAATCATTCTGATAGAATTCGGAAGCGCTGGATGGTGTTTTACTGGCTCTTGTTTTCGTGTCGCAGAAAAGTCAATTATATCCATATAATAAATAATATGATTCTATATTGTGTTCGATGCAGAGCACCTACCGATACTACTGAATTAACGACAATAACAACAAAAAATAAAAGACGAGCACTTACAGGCAAGTGTGTGAAATGTGGCACCAAGAAATATAAATTTATTCCAACAAAGACAGGTGGGGGTGATATCGCTGCTTCGTTAGGAAAATTACCAGGAACTCCATGGGCTAAATATCCCGGTGAGAAACATTTACCCGGATATAATTATTGTGGTCCTGGAACTCGTCTTGATATCCGACTTGATGATCAAGATCAACCAAAACCAGGAGAGTATCCAGTAAATAAGATTGATCAAGCGTGTTACGTTCATGATGTCGCGTATAAAAGTAAAGATTTGCAACAACGACATTTCGCAGATGTGAAATTGATTCACGCGTTAAATTCTATACCTAATAAATCTCTCAGAGAATCTCTCGCTAGCTTTCTAGTAAAACTGCTATGAAAGGTAAACTAGTGCTAGGGGCTGGCAATTAATTATATAACTATCATAATGGAATCTGTTTATTATTCCCCGAGAGGATTCTGGAGAGGTAAAGCAGCGATTAGTAAACTCGCCGAAGCGGCAAAAGTTTCACGTAATGTCGCTGCATCATGGTTAGCACGACAGGCAATATGGCAAATCTTCCTAAGTCCACCTAAAAGAATTCAGTATGCGCATTTTGATGTTAGCGTTCCTAATGAAGTTCATCAAGCAGATATTTTGTTTTTACCACACGACACCATTAAAACACGTGGACGAAAATCACGCACGTACAAATTCGCATTGACTGTCGTTGATGTTGCGAGTAGATATAAAGAAGCGGAGCCATTATCAACAAAGACAACATCTGAAGTTGCATCTGCGTTTGAGCGCATTTATCAACGTGGTGGTCTACGATGGCCACGGTTATTACAAGTTGATCCTGGTAAAGAATTTCTTGGAGTAGTATCATCGTTGATGAAGAAACATAGCGTTAAAATCAGACGAGGACATACTGAAATTCATCGTGATCAGGCAATCGTTGAACGATTTAATAGAACACTTGCTGAGCGGTTATTCGGATACCAATATGCAAAGGAAATATCTGCTGACTTTAAGTCGGGTGAGCGATCTCGTGAATGGGTTGCAAGATTACCGAGTGTGATAGCTGCGTTGAATAATGAAACTACTCGTGCAGCTTCTATGAAACCTTCTAATGCGATCAAAAAAAAAAATATATATATACCAATACGACGTGAATCTTTCTCTCAACCAGTATTAGGAAATGTTACAGTTAGATATTTATATGAACCTGGCGAACTTGAAGGCGGTAAAAAAAGAGCAACCGATCCTATCTGGAGCGTGACTACACATAAAATTTCTAGCGTGGTTAGATCCACTGGTAGACCTCCAATATACAGACTAGATTCTACTGCCCCTCAACGTGGATTTGTACGTGAACAATTACAAATAATTCCTGCAGATACACAATTACCACCACGTTCAATTTTGTAAACGTCCAGAGCCTCGACGTCGATTACACTCAAGACAAGTCAGCATTACATTTTCACGTGTGTGACCGAGATCACTATTAATTCTGTCTACGGTAAATTGTCTTGGATTATTATTTGAATGCTGCCATGACATATTACAGTTGCAACTTGCGCAATGATTATTTTGTAGTTGCTTTAGTGTTATAATAAATTCAATATCAATATCAAAATCACGCTTATTTTTTTTTTTGTCACACTGCTTATAACCAGATAGTTTTTTTCTTATTACGTCATTATTAACAGTTTGATCATTATTTTCTATAAAATTCATACTAACCCTATGTAGTTGAGATATTCTCCTGACTCGAGATACGGCGAGATATACTAAATTTGACCACTCGATCCGATCATCTACAATCCAGATTTTAGTATCAGTTATAGTTAATCCCTGTGACGAGTGAATCGTTATAGCGTATCCTAACGTCCACGGTGATTTATTCATACTCAGTGCATTCTCAACGACATTAATATCGACTAAAATAATATCATTCAAGACAAGATTCTGTATCCTTGGTGGAACCAAGGCACCAGGAATTTCAACATCAATATTCTGTCGTCGAGTATCTGGGGGGCGATAACATAATGGTACCGGTAGATCTGAAAACTTTTCTTTATGTAACGTAAATAATTTATCCTGTAGTTCATTACGAACTATCTTTCTACTTGCAACTATTAAATCAGCGGGATTCCATAAATTTAGAAAATTATTCATAGAAGTCTCTGGAATTACTCCTCGCATTATCTCACATTGTACTCTGTCTGGCTGAAGTCTGATTAACCTTTTAAATTCTTTCAGCGGTTCATCAATAGCTCTATGGTCATCATGTATTTCTTCATAATAATCTACGTTATTCTTCAGCCATTCATGTGGAGACTGTCCAACAAAGGGTGGTGGTTGACCATTATCGCCGCACATAATCACAGCAGTATTCTTTAGTAACAACCAATCAAGAAATGTTTTTAGTGTTTCTAACGACACCGTGCATACCTCGTCCCAAATGATAATTTTAGGTATATATTTCTCACCCATCCGCGATGGAGTCCATGTATCTCCGCACCATCTAAAGAAACTGTGATATGTACATGATTTTACTCCTCGTTGCTTTATTTCTCTGGCGAGTTTATGTGTAGGTGTTAAAACAATTATATCTGATGTATTATTTATAAATAAGTTAATCATACGAGTTGTTTTACCTGA